>JFZS01000070.1:0-94407 GCA_000709145.1 Balansia obtecta B249
CCTCCGCCTCTGACGCCCTTAGACTCTTCCTTTATCAACAACATTGATATGGATCGAAGGGAGTCAACCGTCGAAGGTCCGAAAGGTCGCTGGGACGCTCCAGATAGTTGGGCTGTCCGCAGAAATACCGAAGACAACTCGGAAGATTTGCCTGATGCGGATGAGATAGGGAGCCCCCCACGACCTGACGAAAAGATGACGTCCTACTTTATCCGAATTTTTCGATCTGATGGCACCTTTTCGACTCACCAAATGCCACTAGACTCCGTTGTCGCCGACGTCATATCTCAGGTGATTAAGAAAACCTATGTCGTCGACGGCCTGGAAAACTACCACATCATCATGAAGAAGCACGACCTCATCCGAGTTCTTGGTCCATCAGAGCGCCCCCTTCTATTACAGAAACGATTGTTGCAGCAAATTGGTTACGAAGAAAAGGACAAGATTGAAGAATTGGGACGAGAAGATAATGGCTACTTATGCCGATTCATGTTCTTGTCCGCGCGAGAGAGCGATTTTCATGCCAAGACGATGGATCTGGGCATATCTCGTTCGTCAAAACTCAACTACGTTGACCTTTCTGGCCGGAATCTCGTGACTATCCCTATCTCTCTCTATTCCAAAGCCGCCGACATTATTTCTCTAAACCTATCCAGGAACCTGTCTCTAGATGTACCTAGAGATTTCATACAGTCCTGTAAACAGCTTCGCGACATCAAGTTCAACAACAATGAGGCGAGAAGACTGCCGCTAAGCCTAGGCCGTGCCGGGCGCCTCACGTACTTGGATGTGTCAAACAATAGGCTGGATCAACTGGAGCATGCTGAACTGAACTCGCTTACTGGGTTACTCAAGATGAACCTGGCGAACAATCGGCTGACCCACCTGCCACCGTATTTTGGCGCCTACCAAGCGCTACGTAGCTTGAATATCTCGTCCAACTTCCTCGACAAGTTCCCGCCTTTCCTGTGCCAGTTACACAGCTTGGTGGACTTGGACCTGAGTTTCAACGCAATCGCTAGCCTTCCTGACGAAATCGGGAATTTGAAGAACCTGGAAAAATTGCTGATCACGAACAACAGACTGACTGATGAGTTGTGCGATGGCTTTCGCCAGCTGTTGAGTCTGCGTGAACTGGACATTAAGTATAATTCCATCACGAGTATCGACATTATATCAAAGCTTCCGAAGCTGGAGATTCTGACCGCGGCGCACAATCATATTTCATCCTTTGTAGGCAAATTCGAAGTAATCAGGCAACTGAAACTAAACTCCAACCCATTGAACAAGTTCGAGATTACTGAGCCGGTTCCTACGCTGAAGACACTGAACTTGGCGCATGCCCAGCTTGCAAGCATAGACTCGGCGTTTTCCAATATGGTCAACTTGGAAACCTTGTTCTTGGACAAGAATTACTTCGTTTCACTGCCTCAACAAATTGGCGTGATGAGTCGCTTGGAACATTTCAGCATTGCCAACAATTCTGTCGGGGAACTGCCTCCACAGATCGGATGCCTTACTGAGCTTCGAAGCCTGGATGTTCGAGACAACAACATCTCAAAACTGCCCATGGAGATATGGTGGGCCAACAAACTCGAGAGCCTCAATGCCTCCTCGAACGTCCTCGAGACATTCCCAAAACCTGCGTCAAGGCCGCCTCGTGTTCCAGGAGAGGATTCGTCGGGGCCTCCACCAGTTCCAAACGGCAAACCGTTACCCCTAAATCCAGGGCCTACAACCCCAAGCTCAGAGGAGCCCGACGAGGAAAGAAGACCCAGCCAGTCTTCAAGTACGCTCCTCAGTATTGGCCCGTCGCCGATATTGGGTGGCTCAGAGAGGAAAGGGTCTGTTGTCTCTTTGTACGGAAAGGGCGGACGTAAGACGTCTGTCGTTTCCCGGGCGGCTTCACAAGCAACCAACTGTAGTACTCCACCACCGACAACTACGCGCAAAGACTCTGGCTTTTCGTCAAGGATGACAAACACTTTTGCTGGATCGCTACGAAGTCTTTCACTTGCTGATAATCGACTGGATGACGACGTCTTTGACCAAATCACGCTTCTATCTGAATTGCGTGTGCTCAATCTTTCGTACAATGACGAAATCAGTGACATGCCCCAGAGATCGATCAAAAATTGGCCCCAACTGGTCGAGTTATACCTGTCAGGAAACGGCCTCACCTCTTTACCGGCTGATGATTTGGAAGAGTCGAGCCTTTTACAGACACTTTACATCAACGGGAACAAGTTTACCAACCTTCCAGCAGACATTTCCAGAGCCAAAAAGCTCGCGGTATTGGACTGCGGGAACAACTATCTTAAGTACAACATCTCAAATGTTCCTTATGATTGGAATTGGAATCTCAACCCCAATTTGCGCTATCTCAATCTGTCTGGCAATAAACGATTGGAGATCAAGCAAACGGCGTGGGGGGGGGCAGATGGCCCTGGCGCTGTCAACCGGGAGCAGTACACAGATTTCAGCAGACTGCTTAATTTGAGAATCCTGGGTCTTATGGATGTTACCTTGACACAACCCAGCATTCCCGATCAGAGCGAGGACCGTCGAGTGCGAACTTCGGGTTCCTTAGCAGGTCATCTTCCCTATGGCATGGCTGACACATTGGGCAAAAACGAGCATTTGTCCACTGTTGATCTCGTCGTGCCGCGCTTCAATTCCTCCGAGACAGAAATGCTCCTTGGCTTGTTTGATGGACAAGCTCTGTCTAGTGGTGGGTCCAAGATTGCGAAGTACCTGCACGAGAACTTTGGCCATATATTCACGATGGAATTGAAGGCGCTAAAGAGCCGGCCGGACGATAGCCCAGTCGATGCGCTCCGACGAGCGTTCTTGGCTCTGAACAAGGACCTCGTAACAATTGCTGTGCAGCATACTGAAGAAAGATCTAAGGCGTCTCATAGGGGCACAGCGCAGCCGGTTGTTCTCAGTAAGGAGGATTTGAACTCTGGAGGCGTGGCTACAGTTGCCTACCTTCAGGGTACAGAGCTTTATGTCGCCAACGTGGGAGATGTTCAGGCCATGGTCATCAAAACTGATGGAAAACATGAGATCCTGACCCGAAAACATGATCCAGCTGAGCCCTCTGAGCGATCGAGAATCAGAGAAGCAGGAGGCTGGGTATCGCGCAACGGCAGACTCAACGATTTGTTGCAAGTCTCTCGTGCCTTTGGCTATGTTGACTTGATGCCAGCCGTGCTTGCCGCTCCGCATGTGAGCAATATGACCATAAAGGAACAGGACGAAATCATTTTGTTGGCCACAAGCGAGCTTTGGGAGTATCTGTCTCCGGGACTCGTCACTGACATTGCCCGGTCCGAGCGCCAGGATCTGATGAGGGCAGCGCAAAAACTTCGCGATCTCGCTATGGCATACGGCGCTTCGGGCAAGATCATGATCATGATGATAGGTGTGGCGGACCTTAAGCGACGGGTTGAGCGATCCCGACTGCATCGCGGCACTAGCATGTCACTTTATCCGTCTGGTATCCCAGACGAGACGCAGGTCTTGTCCACGAGGAGAGGACGTAAAGCCAAGGGAGATGTGCTTGATTCCTCGCTGAACAGGCTCGAAGCTGAAATCCCTGCCCCGACCGGTAACGTCTCAATCGCGTTTACTGATATCAAGAACTCGACGAATTTGTGGGAAATGTATCCAAGCGCCATGAGATCTGCCATCAAGCTACACAACGAAGTGATGCGGCGACAGCTTCGACGAATAGGTGGTTACGAGGTCAAGACGGAAGGTGACGCTTTCATGGTGTCTTTCCCAACAGCTACGTCGGCCCTGCTTTGGTGCTTTGCGGTGCAGATGGAACTGCTCGATGTGAGCTGGCCTTCAGAGGTTCTGAACTCTGTTTCATGTCAACCGCTTTTTGACAAAGACGGCGCCTTGATTTTCAAAGGCCTGTCCGTAAGAATGGGCATACATTTTGGAGACTGTGTGAGCGAAACTGACCCTGTTACTCGCCGCATGGATTACTTCGGTCCCATGGTAAACAAAGCGTCAAGAATTTCGGCCGTGGCCGATGGCGGCCAAATCACAGTTTCTTCCGACTTCATTTCCGAAATTCAAAGATGCCTGGAGAATTACCAAGATACGGAACGCAACAGCTCGGCTGGATCTGATGACGCCTTTGAGGATGACTCAATCGCAACGGCAATTCGAAAAGACTTAAGATCGCTCACTTCTCAGGGTTTTGAGGTGAAGGAGATGGGAGAGAAGAAGCTCAAAGGACTGGAAAATCCCGAAGTCGTGTACTCCCTTTACCCTCATGCATTGGCTGGACGAATCGACCAGCACCTGCAACATGAGCGCCGCGACGAAGGTCCTGACAAGCCTGCCATCCTGGCTCCCGGAGGAGAGCTCTCATTTGATCCAGAAAGCATCTGGGCACTGTGGCGGGTCAGTTTACGGCTCGAGATGCTCTGTAGTATGCTTGAAAGCGAGAGAGGGCCGGGTCTACAGCCTCCTGAAACAGAGCTTTTGGAACGAATGAAGATGAAGGGGGGCGAGGTAACGGAACGGTTCTTGATCAACTTTATGGACCATCAAGT
This sequence comes from Balansia obtecta B249, assembly GCA_000709145.1. Taxonomy (NCBI): domain Eukaryota; kingdom Fungi; phylum Ascomycota; class Sordariomycetes; order Hypocreales; family Clavicipitaceae; genus Balansia; species Balansia obtecta. Next base: position 4,575 of record JFZS01000070.1, read on the forward strand.
AAGCCGAATCGAGGTAGGTCTTTGTATTCTTTATTCGTCCTAGGTTTCTAGGTCTTCCCTTGTGTGATACTAATCTTTGCGTCAGACTTGTGTCTCGACATTGACAATGCGTCATCTTGCTCGGGGCAGTGGAGCACTTCGCGACCTGGACGATTTGCGTGGACCCATGGGTCTGGTCCTAGATTTCTTCGTGCAACAGCAGCAGGAACTTGCACGATACAAGCATAGGTACGGAGAGCTTTTGCCTCCGGGGACGGACAAGGCTTCGATACAATTAGAAGCCAGAGAATTGTAAGCAAACGATGGTACCAGTTAATAGGCGCATAATGAATTTCAACGGAGGCCTGAGACTCCGCGGTCTTCAAATCGGGATTAAAAGGAGGATTCTGGACTAGGCAGTGGAAACGAGCGAGTGAGTTTAGATGGTTCGCAAGTGAGTTATTTTTTTTAAAAAAACCTCATCAGATTTGTACATTGGTCTGTTTGAGTCTAAGGGTGGAGTTGGAAAGGAGGTAATGGGACTGTTGTATATCATTTTCTGCGTAAAGCAGGCACATATTTCAGGGGTTGTTGCTTTCTTGGATCAACTTGCTGGGACTGGTGCAATGGGTCGGCAACGACGAATTGGCGTTTTTTTTTTTTTTTTCCCCTTGACATTACTTCCTCTTGCTTTTCGGTAACTGTAGCCTGCGTTCAATATTATATCAGACATGACTTGGGCGCTTGTGGGTGTTCGTTTTGGATAGCGCAATCATGAGAACGGCCCTGTGACCTAATTGTTGGAAATAAATTCGTTTATACCGCAACTGAAAGCTGGCCAACCTGGAGTGTTTTTTGGAAAACGGCGATATATCCGATTTCCCTTTTATTGACTTGATTGGCTGACATTTGGTTTCAAGAAAGAGAACAAAAAACAAAAAAAAAAAAAGTCTCTAGTGGTAGGTAGAGTAGGGGGTAGGGTAGGGGCATGAATCATTATATATTAGACAATACTTCTATGTTCGGCTCTACTCAGAGGATATTCCTGTTTCATGATGTGTATGCGGGGGGTCATTCTCGGCCCAATCCACCAACCACCAGTGTACTTCCTCACTGATTGTCTCAGCGCGGCAACCTTGGCTCCAAGTCCGAGAGCCTTGTACTTTCCCTGACTGGGCTCGGGCTGTCCAGGTCGCAACAGCTCGATGCCGCTGTATCCGTGGACGGCCCCGACGACTTCCCACTTGCCGACAGCCAGCGCCGTGTCTTCCAGCAGGGCGTAATCGAATCGCTGCCAGAAGACAGGCCAGCCGATTTGCTCGCTGTTCTCGGTCTTGTCGAAGAAGAAGATGGGCGCGTCGGTGACCTCGGTGTTCCAGAACTCGCTGAGGGCCAGTGGGAGACCCTGCTTGTTCTGGTTGAAGAGCGTCAGTCCCGTCATGCAGGTGAGGACGTCGGCGTGTGCGGTGACGGGCGCGACGGTGTAGTTTCCCACGTGGTTGTATAGCTGGACGAGGGCGTCACCGCCGGGGTAGTTTAGCGAGGAGAGGAGGAGCATGCCTGTGCTGGCGCAGAAGGTTGCGAGCGCGGACAGGAGGATTGCTGAGGAGAGGAGTTTGCACAGCGGGGACTTGGAGGCGCGGTTCGACAGGAAGGTTGCGCCGAGGGCGGCGGCAAGGGTCAGATTGGGCACGACGTAGAAGATGAAGCGCGTTTCTTTATGGGGCTGGAGGGAGTAGATGGCGACGAAGGACAGGCTGGGGGCGAGAATCGCCCTGGCCTGGGGCGCGAGCGAAGGGTGGACGAGCGAGAAGGCGAGGAGGAGGAGGCAGGCCGGGTTCATGAGAAGACGGGGGATGGCGGAGGTGAAGTAGTAATGCCACGGCGACGTCCCCCAGTTGGACGACTGGCCGCGGACGGCATTGTAGTAGAAGCCCCAGAGCTCGGGCCACAGCGGCTTCTGCCAGAAGTAAGAGTCGATGGGGACGGAGATGGCGAGCGAGCCGAGGAGCGAGACGAGGCCGACCCTGACGAGGGTGCGGAGGGAGATTTGCCGCGTGAGGAGGAGGTGGAGGGACGTGGTGGCGATGAGGATGGCGATTTCGGAGCGGAAGACGACGCACGCAAAGGTGAGGATGCTGAGGGCCTGTCGCGGACGCACGCGAGCGAGAGCCAGACGCGGGTTCTGCTGAGGAAGCAAGAAGGCCAAGGAGACGGTCGCTGCGTTGAAGAGCCGTCAGTTTGTCGTTTTTTTTGTTTTGTTTTGTTTTTTTTTTAATTCCTCCCCTCTCATGCGGACAAGCACCGTACTCAGCCCGAAAGCAAACATGTTGGGCAACGTCCTGCCGAGATAATACACGACGTGGAACTGGCTCACGAGCAAGACGGCCCACCACCTGGCGGCAGGACGGCCAAAGGCGCGGGCGGCAGCGCTGCCAAAGACGACGAGGCACGAGGCGTTGAAGAGGGCGAGGACGGCGCGGACGACGAGCTGGGCGCGCGCGAAGCCGAGCAGCGCCACGACGGGCTGCGACACGCCCGCGAGGACGACGGGCCCGACAAAGGTGCGCGGCACCGCGCCCGGGAAGCTGAAGTGGTCGTAGGTCTGGGCGAGGCGCGCCGGCGCCGGCGTGCCGTAGGTGAGCACGTCGTGCGTCGCCTGGAGGTTGAACGACTCTTCTACCTTTGTGTGCGGCGAGACGAGGATGTGGCATAGCGGGAGCAGGTAGAGCATGCCCGCGAGGACGACGTCTGATGATTCCGGTCAGCAAGAAACATGGCATCTCGTCGTGGCCGTGCTCGGATGCGGGTGTCAGACCTGTGAGTGCCATGGTGGCATTGCGTGAGGACACGTAGTTGAAGCATTCTGAAGCCGGACATGACGATGGCAGCCAGCCAACCAGCCCGCGTCGGAACGGCACAACCATCCGCCGCCAAGGCCAGCCATGCCCCATTTCCATCAAAACCACCAACCGACCGGCCGCAAGCTCTCGTAGCCGATCCATCGTCAACCCGCCAGCCCACCACCACCCGCAACAATGCTCTTCTTCGGCTCCTTTCTCTACATCGCCGTCCTCCTCATCAACGCTGTCGCCATCCTAAGCGAGGACCGCTTCCTCGCGCGCAGTACGTCATTCCACCCCCCCTTTTTTTTTTCCCCCCCAGACGTCCCAACGAACGAACTGACTTGGCTCTCTCCTCCCCCCCCTAGTCAACTTATCGCCCGCATCGTACGATCCCGCTTTCGGCTCCGGCACAGACGCGAGCATAAAGGCCAAAACCATCCACTTGATCGCGAGTATCCGCACCATCATGCGTAGTACGTTTGCCGCGAAACCGCCTTGCCGCGAGAAAAACAGCGGGCTAACCCCGCGCGCAGTGCCCCTGATATTCGTCAACTCGGTCATCATCCTGTACGAGTTGATACTAGGCTGAGCTGTACTTTGTGGAACCAGCGTGGGGAGGGCAACTTTTTTTCATAAATCGCTTACAGGGTATGAACACGGACACGGAAGTAAAACGCATCTGGTGCCTGATCACGTCCACCCACCAGGCGAGAGCGGGCGTCGATTGCCGCGAAGATCGGCTTGGCCGTTTTATGGTGCTGACATGGTAGCTACATGCGCCTAACATAGGCCAACTTTGTAGCAGATGATTATGAGCCCTTTTTTTTTTTCTGTCCCTTCGGCGCAGCTAATGACATTTTCAACGGCTGCCGTCGAGTCAAAAGTATACATCTAGGGGCGTCCGATGGCATCATTTGTGCTTGAGCCAGCATCTAGAGGATAGTGTGTCTCAAGGCGCAAATTACCAGTCATCTAGAACAAGACTATAGTGACTATGGCCTGTTGCGATATGCTGCTCGTCGCCTGCTTCTAAATGTCCAATAGTCACGCAGACCTATAATTCCAACTTCATGATGAGAACACACGCTATACTTGCAGTCTTGCTCGTAAATTTACAACATCCTCTATTCCGAAGCAGGATGAAAGGTGGCATTCCCATGCTATCTCTGTCCCTTTTCTGGCAATCAAAACTGCCTGTCGTCTCCAATGGCAGTTTGTACCAGACCCTCTCTCTCCAATAGCTAATGGCTCTCTCATCGTCAAATCATGCCGGCTAAAATCTACACTAAAATGATCAAACAAAAGAATCTATGTAAAATGTCTCTTGTCATGTTCAACACCAACGCCTGCAAAATATCATTATTATACCCCAAATATTTTACGAAAGTAGGCTGCTGCTCTTCTTGCGCCCCAGTCCAATGCCGAGCCGCCCCTTGGGCTTCTCGGGCCTCTCCGGCGTGTTGCCGTTCTCACTTCCATTTGACAAAACGTCGTCATTGCCGCTCTTGTCTTTATGAAAGAATTTGAAACTCTTGCGAGACATAGATCTACTGCCACGTTTGGACCGGTCCAGGAAGGCCAATGTGCCAGACGCCGTCCCGTTGTCCTTCCTCCTCGTCTCCTCCTCCTGGGTAGCGCTCTTATTGCTGCCATCGACGACTTTGGGCGGCTCTTCCGGTTCGTCCCGCCTCGCTTGTATTCGCTGAACTTGATCCTTTCTCCGTCTTTTCTCCTCTTCTTTGGCCTGCCGCTCTTTTGCCTTTTCTTCCTCCTTGGCGACCGCTTTGGCTCGCTTCTCTTTCTCCTTCTCCAACTGCTTGGCACACTTTTCCGCTGCTTCGCGCTCCTTCCTCTCTCGCTTCTTGACGTCTTTGTCAAGCGCGCTTTGCTTCGCTGTTGGTCTTCGCACAAGACCGTCAGCTGTTGCTGCTGATGTGCTTCCTGCCAGCGCTGTGCTGGGAATGGGAGGCACATCCCGCAAAGCAGTGACTGTGCTACTACAAGGCATGTCCGGCGCGGTTCGGGTGTGAGCCAGACTTGGCAGTGGATCGGGTTGCTGTAAAAGCCGAGCAGGGTGTGTTGCTTGTCGCCTCAACGGTGACGTAGTATCTAGTTTTTCACTGTCCTCGTGGGCCACGTTGGCGGCTTGCGTCGCCAATTTGACCTCTTCCATGCCCTCCTTCTCCTGCTCTTCTCGGACCCTCTCAAAAGTAGTCTCTTGGTAAAACAATACATAGGCGGTAGCCATACCGGGCTTGTCCCCGAAAAAGTTGCGCACAAAATGCTTGTCAACGGGCTCCACCATTTCATCATCAAACAGCAGCCAACCTCTGTCCCGAGTCTTGATGATTGATACGTAGTGACCGTGGTACGCGTTCCCGCCGATATGGACGACTACGGCGTATAGTTCATATAAGCGATCAGGGTCTTCGGCATCGTCGGTGGTGTTCAGCATGCGAAGGTGATACGGATATACAACACGGTGGAACAGTTTCTGCAAGCGACTATAGTCCTCGGTGTACTTGAATCGCTTCAGATGTAACGTCAGTATCTTTGGTAAGCGTTTTACTTTCATCCGTTTCTCGGCTTCCTGCAGACCGCCGCAATGGTCACAGTGAAACTTGTTTCGCTCACACAGCATCTCCTCTGCAGAAAATTTGCGCAAACAAGACGTAACGGATGCATGTTCTTCAAGATCGATGGAGAGATCGAGAAAGGTCTCGTCGCGCTGTGATGCGGTTTCGCAAGTGAGGCACCTCGTTTCCGATGTCAAGACACCCTCGAAAATGTCGTGAACCCAGCCAATTCCTGGTGGCTGGTAACCGTTGGCGTGATTCAAGACGGTAGATCCCACGACGTTCCCCACGGATTGTTTCAGATGATACTGATCTTTTAACCCGTCAAGCTCCTGACATCGACGTGCGTTCTTTTCGACATTTGAAATAACATCGTTGAGCACAAGGCCGTAAAACTCGTGTGCATCCTGATGCATCGAGTTTCGAAACATTTCATTATCGCGCTTGAAAATTTCCAGAAATCGTTGCGGACTCAATACCCCCGTCCTTGTAGAACTATCCAGCAGCGCAAGGAAGATGTCTTTCAGTCCAGTAAAGGTACATTCATCCATGCCGTATGCGACCGCATTCTCCTGTGCGAGCTCTAGAATTGGACCCTTCAGCATAGCTTGTTTCTTTTTGTATTCGGGCGTATCAGGCTTGTCCTCGGGCTTCACAGCTTGACCGGGGGGCGCCTGCCCCGAGTTGAAGGCTTGCCGGTTTCTTGGAATCTGCGATGGATTACCATTCTTCTGTTTCTGCTGCAGCGCAGTTGCATTAGGATTGATTGGTGGTCGAATTGTTACGTTGACTTTGGGTCGGGTTCCGTTCGGAGTCCCTGGAGGCGAGTAGGAGGGATAATTAATGACACTCTGTCGGAAGAGGTCCGAATAAAACAAGGCTTGCACTATAGAATTGCAATAGCTATGAGCGGGTATCATGTCAGCTGAAAGTCGGGGCTCGCGAGGGGGGGAAAACGTCGCACACAACCAGTCCATACCATGTGTTTCCAAACTGTGAGAAGGAGAAGAGCTGAGTTAGCAAACTCGGCCCAGTCGTGACGGGGACGGATAATATGGGACACGGGACATGGGATGCATTGGTCGATAAAGCGAAAGGAAGGCGCGTGCCAGCTGTGACTTACGTTCTCGAAGCCGAAGAATCTGTCACTGCCGTCGTCCCGAGGCGGGCCTGCATTTTGCAGCATCTTCTCGAGGGGGGTTATTTCAAATGCGGCATCGTCTTTCTTTTTCGCCTGCGCATCCTTGGACGCTTGATTTGGTAATGCCTAAAAAGAGATATCCTGTCAGCAAGTTCGCTGTTGTCCATGGACGAAGCTTGGCAGGCCAGCCAGGGCCGTGCTCGCGGATGAGGAAATGTGACGGCAGGTTGGACGTCGAGCCGGGCCGCGGGGAGGAGAATTCGGAACAAGGGGTTGTCTGCGTGTGCAAGAATGGCATACCGAACTGGCACTCTTGATCTTGGTCAGAAAGCCAGCCATGACTGCGCTGATGGTCGAGCCGAAGCAGGGCGAAGAGGCTGCCAGCAGTCGCGGTGGTCTGTCCCAGGCACGACGTCGTTTTGATTCAGCATTCAGCCGCTGGGTGGAATTGGCAGCCCCAGCTGCGCAGCACCCGGGATAGTACTTGGATGCCGATTAGAGAAGGGTGTCATACGCATGGGGACAGTTGGAAAGCGATCTGGAGTTGAGCAACGAGCGAAATATTTTTGTTTTGGGCGGAGGGCAGAGTTGACGCAGCCGGGGTCCAGGCGTCGAGCGTCGAGCGTCGAGCGCCGAGACGGGGCGCAGGCTGGCTGGCCTGAATGCGCCGCGTCCAGAACAAGCCGTTGGCAGAACTAGGTGCTGGGAAAAGCTGGGGAAAAGCGGAGGGGTGCTGGTGGTGTCGTGGTGCTGGGGGAATCGATTGATGGATGATGCCTGTCGGGACGGGGGCCATGGGGCGAGGGGCGTGGGGCGTGGTGGGCATGGGAAAATGTGGATGAGGATGAGGATGAGGATGAGGGTGAAAATGGGGACAGAATGAATGCAGAATGGCATGCAACAAAAAGTGGCCCGCCTGGCGCCTGGCGGCCTGAAGAATGTTGGCTTTTGCAGCGATTGGGCGTTTTATGAGTGTCGCGTGAGTGTGTGAGTGAGTGAGTGATTGAGTGAGTGATTGAGTGAGTGATTGAGTGAGTGTGTGAGTGTGTGAGTGTGTGAGTGTGTGAGTGTGTGAGTGTGTGAGTGTGTGAGTGTGTGAGTGTGTGAGTGTGTGAGTGTGTGAGTGTGTGAGTGTGTGAGTGTGTGAGTGTGTGAGTGTGTGAGTGAGTGTGTGAGTGTGTGAGTGAGAGAGAATCTTGTGCGAGTCTGTCTTGATGAGGCCGACGTAAGATCCATCACACAAAGATGCGTCATTTGGCATCGCATCGCACACATTAATGTACAAATGTGCACAATAATGCAGTCCCGACTGATGGATGGCCTGACGGGTCTGTCAAGGTGTGAGCCAGTCGATGCAGCCAGTCGATGCAGCCAAGTCACGAAGCCATGAGATTAAAGTCGTACGGGAATATATCCAGCCATCGTCATGCGCCAGGGTCCGTCAGCCACGACGAGCTAGCAGTACGACTAGTTTAGTGGGAGACGAGGCGACATATCTCTGGCCATTCTTTCAGATGTTAGGTACGTAGATACCTAGGTACTTTGTAGCCCTAGGGACCCCGAACAACTGGCTGCACAAGTTTGCGGGCACTCCATCTATGCACCTGCCTACCAGGCACGCCCAACGTCATAAATGTCATCATGGCTGTCCTGGTACCAAGTACTTCATACCGACTGCATCTGTCATCTCCAGCCGCCACTCGTCAAGCTCGTTTGAATCCCCACCGGCTGTACTGAGTACTCTGCACTGTACTTGCTGTCGTTCCTGACTCCGTCCACAGGTCGGAGACTTAATTAGCAGCGCCACCTCGTGGAGCAAGTACATGGCTAGGCATGTGGCTGGCAAATCCGAAATTTGTCAGCTGCCCAAGTCCCACCTGGTCTGACTACAGACTACGGTTTTAATACAGACTGCAATGTATACAAGTCATCAGCCATCATCCGTGCTGCAAAAAGCTGCGCACCCGATGCTGCTCGGTGCTCCGGTATCGTGCTTGATTACAACAGTACATCCACTGACGTCAGTCGATTATTCCAAACATACATAGCACATGGGACAGATTCGCACCTGCCACTTCACTAGCGTACTTTGTACTGTCAACTACGTTGCATCGAGAGCAGATATCCTTCCGATGCTTTATGCGCGCTCAAAAATGCCCTAGGTATTTAGCTCCAGCTGGATTGGCCTCGTACGCCTTGGCTAACCAACTAACTAGGTAGCGAAATTGCTGAATGACGGTTCGCAGTACATTTTGGGCCGGCAAAACCATCTTCCTTGCCGGCGTAAGCATTCCTCGTCCCACCTTTTCCTCCTCCATATTTTTAACCGCCAAATTTGAATTCGGCCCTCAATGCCACATCGCGAATTTGATCTCCTTGTGCTACAGGCTGGACTGGACCTCTACTTCTTTTCCGAAGGGGGAGGGCCACCCGTTGTTGGGAGGCCCATGAATATCTTGAAGTAATCCTTTCCACATGGTTAGCGGAAAGCTTTGCAAACTTCACCATGCCCAGCCCTTGACTTACATAAATCATCCATTGAAGGCCAGTCAAAGTACCAATCATGACAATCCGAACAGGGAGGCCGTTCCACAACCCCTTAAATCCTATATCCTTGTATATGCGACCAATTGCAGAGCCAAATGCCTCTCCAGCTGCGCGGTTCGTGTTGAGCTTGCTGACCATGACATCCGCAGGATGAGAGACAATGGCGCAAAGAAAACCTGCAAGGTAACCGCCGGTAAAGGACACTCCGGTCTGCGCAGCCTTGCTGTAGTCGCTCTTTTGACCAGGAAGGCGGTCATAAATGATTTCCACAATTGTCTCAAATGATGCAAACTTCATCATCGTGTAGGGGATTTGACGACCCCACAAGGGATACAGGCCTTTGTATAAGCCCGCGAAACCTTCCTTTTCCGTAACAGCTCTAATGCCACTGAGTGTGCCGGTATAAGGATTGGGCATAGTTCCCTGCATTCGCACCTTGACGGCTTCAAAAGGGCATAGGGCAATGTCTGCCAAGAACTCGGCTGATGCGGATGCTGCTAGATAGAGACCGGTTTTGTACTTGTATGCAGCCTCTGGGCCAGCCATGTCGCTGTACGTTTTCTTGAAGTACTCATACCATCCATACTTGAAGGCTCCCTGGGCACTATAACCGAAAAATGTTGGGCTGTATCCAGTCATGATCCCACGGAACCCTTCAGCACGAAAGATTTTGCCCCATGCTTGAAAGTTGCCTTTGTAAAGCCTCGAGTCTACCTGACGACGAGTCTTGACGAGGTCAAGCGGGGTCACAAAGGTATGGGTAATTCCCTAGATGATTGTAGCCCATAAGTAGTTGATAACAATATGGGAGCATTCGGAACGGGATGAAGGAAACTTACGCAGGCAAGCAACCCGCCAAAAGTACAAGCAGCATAGTATTTACCAGAATATAGTTCAATATTGCCTGTCTTGACTTGAGCCGCAGAGCTTGCTTTTTCAAACTCGTTTTTAGCTTCGGCGCTGAGCTGCTTTGCTTTGCCCTTCGCATCCTCAACAATAGAATAGGCATTATAGAGCTCCGGCCGAGCTTGGAACGGCGTTGGCTTCGAGAGGTTGCCCTCCATCCGGGAGAAAAAGGGGCCCTTTAGGGTTTCAGGACGAGAAAATGGATGCGTCATGATGCTCGCAAGCCAGAAGTCGAGAAATTATTGAGCTTTGAAGGTCTGCAAAGAGCGCACGAATCGATGAACAGAATTGAATAAACCTATCTACCAGAATGACTTGACTTAATCCTGCCTTCTACTGTAGGAGGGTTACGAGGCGGGAACAACGGCAGCGCCTTACGAGCAGACGTCCCACCCTGGATAGAGTTGGCTCAGGCAAATAGACGTATTATATGTGGACGCAACTCACCGAGAAGGTTAAGAAAACCTAGCAGCACTAGACGGAGAGGACGGAGTCGAAGTCGAAGTGTCGCAATGCGATAGGAAACCCAGGCGAACTAAATTCTCACCAGATGAAAGTTGTTCCAGGAAGCTGACGGATGAGAGAGTTAAAAACACCACAAGTCGGACTTAATTGGAACATTAAAGCCGGGCGTGGCAGCGAGTGACTGCTGCTGGCCGGTCGCACTTGCTTCAACAGTGACATCACCGACGGAATGGGCAACTGCCAGCCAATCTGACTGCTGCCAGCCCCTCCCGCCCGCCTTCTTGCGGCACTGCCATCAAGCAATTGACGTGGCCGAGAAATTGTGGTGCAAGCTCGAGCTTTTTTGTTTTCCTAAGAGTGAACGAAAGGATGAATAGTATTATTTTGACTGGATACCGATCCTGTCGCATCAGGACCGCTCAGCAACACCGACCCGTTGCAGGATGCATATAAACGCTCAGTCACAACCATCTTGGAAGTGGAGCCTACAACCACTATTCCGTCGATCCGCTTTCCTCTTTCCTCGCAGCCCGGCTGAGCCCGTTTCCTTCATCTCGTGGCGCACAACGTCGCAAGTCAGACGTATCTTTAACCAAAATTTCCACCTTTTTCTGAGGCAAAACTATGAGCATGTTGGCTCCGGCTACTCAAGAAGCGCGTTAGGGCTCTTGTTCGACAATTCCATATTCTGAGGGTCGCCGAGCTGCCCCACCTGGTCCTACATAGAAATTTCGACATCATCTTGTTCACGGTTCCACCCGACCAAAGCTCCAATACAACGGATCGTTCGTTGCCGGCTCAATACCATTTCTGTCAACCCCCGGCAGCTTATTCACATTCTTAGAGCTCGCCCGGCCACTCATTTCATTCGGTACAGGAGACTCACCATGGCTGCACAACATGAGCCGATGCCAGTGGTCAATGACGCAACAAAGTCTCTCGAGTCAAAGTGGTCGTCAAGGTATCGCGGGGTATGTCTGTCTGGATGGCCCTTTGCGCCGGCCACTTTGCAAACTGCATGGGACCATGTCTAGCCCCCCCAAACCAGAACAGTCCTTGCTAATGACTAGAGTCTTCCGCTGTAGGCCACTGTCGAAGACCTCGACCCCCCGGCGGCTCTTTCACTAAACCCGTCGGATGCAATTTCACTCGCTCTCATGTCTACCTTTGAACGCGATTACACCCACCTCACCATCGTCGACTCCGAAACACGCGCACTCCTCGGATACATTTCCGTCCCCCATCTGCAAGCTCAACTAGAAAGCGGCAAAGTCAAGCCCGATGATCCCCTATCCGCAGCCATGACACGCTTCCAGAGGCGAGGCCAAAGATACCAGGTCATCACCATGGAAACGCCGCTGGAACAGCTCGAGGCATTCTTCCGAGGTGGCAAACTGGATGGTCCTTGGCAGCAGGAATTCGCCGTTATAACAGACGGGAACAGGAGATTTGTGCTGGGCGTGGCTACCGTCCAGGATCTGGAAGAGTTCGTCAAGAGACGTCCTGCTTGAGGTATTCGTTTAACCCGGGGGTTCAAAGACAAAAAGTTGTATATATCACGAGGGAATCCAGGATATTCAAACTCAACGTGAGATCAGTCGTTGAAACTCAGCCCCCTGATTCCATAGCAAAAAAAAAAAAAAAAAAAAAAAAAAAAAAAAGCACTCTACTTCAACCAAGCAAATGGGTGTTGAATTGCCATACAACTAGAAAAGTGCCATGATCCCCTCTGCATCGACGATGACCCAGCTATCATCGTACCGTAACACACAACAAAAATTTGAAAAATAAAAAGAAACTTCGCTGGATGCCTTTTCATCTTTGTCTTCCCCTCGCTTACACGGTCTCGACATCATCGTAGTTGTAGACAAGGCGGAATTCGGCACGCTGGTCATCCTTGGACACGACGATGTTGCGGGCGTAGCGGCGCTCGCCGTTTACGTCCTGGAAGCCCCAGATCTGCATGGCCGTCCAGCCGTTGTCCTGGCTCTCGACATGGCTCAGGATGAACTTGCCGTCGCCCTCGACCTCCCAGCCGTTCTTCAGGTAGGTGTCTTCGACCTCGTCGAGCGTGACCCACTTGCTGCGGCCCTTGATCGTTCCAAACAGCCAGTCGGTGTGTTCGCGCCATTGGTCGTCCAGGCAGCGGTTCTCCTGGGTGCTGGTCAGGCCGGAAGCCGACTGGGTGATGTCGATGTGGGTGACCATCTCGTCAGACTCGTGCGGCGGCTTGGGGGTAGCCTCGTACTGCTTGACGGTGATGGTGATGGTGGCATAGCTGATTGCCGTACGGAGGACATAGCCGATACCCTGGATGATCAACGCGGGGCCCGTGGACTCGGACAGCTGTGAATTCTAGATATAAATTCCCATGTCAACAGAAGACGTCTCAATGTACAAACGACGTCACAAAAAAATCCCAAGCGGCATGGCCAGTCCCTTTTCCGGTCCGGCCCAAGGCAAGGATGCAAATGCTGTCCGGGGTCTCCGGCAGCCCACACTAACTAGGGTACCCGAGAGGGGAAAAGAACATGGAACATGAGCCGCCTTCAGGAGCGCCCGTCACATGTGCAATAAAGAAGAAACGTGACGACAGCCTGCGGCAGCAGCAGCGGGGGAAATGGCGAGCGCGTCAATCAAAGCCGCGGATGATGCTTGGAAGGTGATTTGGCTAAACTCACCACAGTCCACTGTCCGGTCAGGTTCTTCAGCGTCTTGTCCGGGGGAGCCGCCATGTTTGCTGGAAGTGGGAGAGGTATGGCAATCTAAATCCGGCTGGCTGCTCGGGCTATGGTTGTACGATACTTGAACGACGCTTGCACGACGCTTGCACGACGCCGGGGTAAACCTGGGTTATTAAATCGGCCGTGGCTGTCGACAAACGGAGCTGGAAAGACAGAGCTGTAGGCGGGGAAAGGGGGGGAAAGTGAGCAAAGCCGATGAGCTTGAAGAAGGGAAGTTGTGGATCTTTATAAGCAAGACGGATGTGCCCGTGAGCTGTCAATCGACGAGTTGTGAGTTGTGAGCATCGACCGAGGCAACGAGGCTGGCCAGATGTTTAGCAGGTGGTGCTGGGCTGCTGATGTGCGATAAGTAAGGCATTTGTGATTTGTGGGCAGGTACAGACCACTTCCTCTCTTGCCAAATTCGACAAGAATTAACTTGAAAGGTCACCCGAGGTAGCGAACCAGCCAACCCGCGAACCCGAGCGGGGGCGTGGGGCTAAGATACCGAGGCACCTGGTACTGGTACTTGTCTGACCAGTTTTGGTCAATCCAAGGCATGCCTGGCATATACTGACGAGATGATTTGCCATGTATCGTCGTCGTAATAGGACCAAGGTAGGTAGGTACCTTGAAAGCCCGAACCGCCAGTTGGGCTGGGTACGGTGAAAATGTCCATTTCCATCTCTGGCCAATGCGAAATTTCGTTGCCACGCGCACGCATCACCCAAATGCATTGTGCTGCCCCCGTGTCTTCCCCAGACATTGATCTGTAGCCTTCTGAAACTTCCTGTTGTCATGGAGAGTGACTTGTCCTGTGTGTCGATGCTTAGCTCTGGCAAAAGATTTCATAAAGATTGTATTGCGTGCTCGTTTTCCTTGTCAAAGAGCGACTTCCACCACCGCCGTTAAACCAACTCTCGTTTATACTGGCCAGAAATGAAGAAAGGAAATGGTAGAACTCAAATTCATTGCCGTAGATAACTCTCATCACATTCATGTGCCGATACCATGGTCTCTTCCACCTTCCGCCAACCGCTTTATATCGTACAATGCCAGCCAACTTCTCGGCTGAGCATACTGGTTTGATGAAAAGAAAGATATACCATCCTGACATGACTGAACTTGTCACAGCTTCCATTTTGTATAATGGCTGGCCTCTGGGTCGTTATTGTCTATCAGTTGTAAAACAATCCAGCAAGCTAACTGCATCATAGCCGTCTAGCTTCTCCTTGCAGAGACAGCGCATGAAGATTAGACACCATCCGAGTCCGATAAAAAATCATCGCGGTAATATCATGGCCACCATTTCATCTTCTTGTAGCTTTCAATCACTTCCTCAATCAACTCCTTCGTCAGGACAGGCTTCTCGTACTTGAAACCGAGCAAGTTTTCTAGTCGGCTCCCGTCCATGCTCAGATCCGTGTCCTTGAGCAGCTCCTTCTCCATAAATGGCGTCAGAGGTCCTGATCGTGTGATGCCAGCATTTGCCAACAACTCGGCCCAGGGACCAAGTATTTCATCATTGACATCGTCCACGACGCTGTCCAGGTTCATGCGAGCAAATGTGCTGATCAGCTGGCCTTGGAAACCTGTCTCGATCTTGAAGATGTCTCCGATAATCTCTGCCATCCTGCCTTGGTCTGTTTCCCCCTTGTCAACGACGTTGAATATCGGGATTTGACCCATTTCTGCCGAATCCCAACCTGCCTTACCAGCATCATACCACGTGGCAATGGCCCAGAGCGCTCGGGATGCGTCGTGGATGTGAACCGTGTTGGTTCGAAGGTCTTTGGTCCAAAGCCATTTCATTTCCCCTTCCAAGTGTTGATACACACGAGCCATGCACAATGCAGTGGCAACCCACTGCGATGCATAGGGACCATATACATGTGGGAGGCGAACAATAATCAAGTTCAATCTGCACATCGATACGATAGCGATTAGTGGTTGGTGCACCTTTCTCTTCCCGACGGAACAGTTGGGATGCCAAGCTTACCCTTCAATCTTTGCCAACTCTTCTTCGGCCTGCAGTTTAAAAACAGCAATTTTGCTCCAAGGTTTCAACTTGTCGGTCTCTTTGCTCGGTGACGAGTCTGATTTGTACACCATGCCGGTGCTTAACTCGACAAACGCCTTCACTTTTCGCCTAGCGGCTTCTTTGCCCACCGCTAACGAGAGGTTGAGAGATCTAACTTTGTAGACCTCGTCTTCCTGGGAGTATCTTGTTTCGCCGCCACAATTGAATACATAGTCCCACTGCTTGCCATTTGCACGGTCAAATATTCTGGCCAATCCCTCTGCAACACAAGAAACGGTCAGCCATGTTACTTTTTGGTCCACTGACGAGTGACGGTGTTTTTTTTTTTTTGTTTTCAAATATCAACAAAGGTTGCGCTTAGGGAGTTGCGCCAAAAAAAAAAATCACTTACCGGCTCGACTCGCATCTGCTTGCATGAACTTGTCCGGAGAGCATGCTTCAGAGAACTCGGGTCCGAGCCAGGCAAGTTGAGGCAGGACCTTGTCCACTAGTCGCACTTCCGACGCCAAGTTGTTCTGGTGGATGTGGAGGGCCAAAAATCGTCCAAGATAGCCCAATCCTCCAATGATCAGAACCGACGGCTTGTCGTCAGCCATTGTGAGCAGGTCTCTCGACAAAAGGGCCGTTCACCCGTGTGTTTTTTTGGCGGCAAATCTATAATACGGACAAGTATTATATCGCAAGGGCTCCCAGCTGGGTAGGCAGAGCCAAACGTACGTCTCGCGCTGTTGGTGGGAGGAAGCAAAGACGGCAGATTATGAGGTAGACTACAGCGAGCCAATCTTGCGAAACACCTGTTGATGCTGGTTAGGAACGTAGATACAATAGACTGCCTCATGTGGTGCCACGTCACGTACGAAAGTAACTGCCCGTCGGTGGTGGCTTGCTTCTGAAAGATGCACTCCAGCCGAGCTTGTCGGATGTGCCGAACTATTTATTACTAGCAGAATATGTTAGCAGTAAAGCGGATAGAGTGAATTCGGAGCTAGCATACTTGCCAACAAAAGGGCAATGGTTAGCTTCAGACTCTGCCGAGGGATGAGGGAGACAAGAAAAGGCACAATTGTATCTTGAGAGGCTACACAGACAGCAGAGGAGTCGGCTGGAAATGGTTCTGACAGCGTCGCAAAAGATTGGATGTGACCTGGTCAGGGATGATGAGATGGAGGGGCTCGGTCTTTATTATACAGACGCAGAGACGGGGACGCAGGGACGGAGGGACGCAGAACGGAGAGCGCAAGCGGTCCAAGCCGTTTCTGTCGGTCTGGTCTGTCTGGTCCGTAGCGCTCGGTACGTTTGGCCATGAAATGGACGGTTCGGCGATCAGGATCAGGGATCAGGAGTGTGCAAGGGACCGTGAGCACCACCGGCTAGGGGACTAATTAGTAGGCAAGCAGGTAGGGGAGTACAGACGTAACAGACTAGGTGGGGTGACAAAAAGGCAGGAAGGGCAGGAAGGGCAGGAAGGGCAGGAAGGCAGGAAGGCAGGAAGGCAGGAAGGCAGGAAGGCAGGAAGGCAGGAAGGCAGAAGGCACAAAGGCACAAAGGCACAAAGGCACAAAGGCACAAAGGCAGAAAGAGAGGGCCCACCTTCAAGGCCACCCTCCTGTGTTTGATGCTGCTCATCATCGAGAGCCTCAGCTGCCCATCCGACCCCTGTCGACTTGTGCACAAGTCGAGCGCGTTCGCACCTTGGTGGGGAAGAAGGGGGATGGGATTTCTCTTCCAGCGAGTTCTCAGCCGTCACGGCAGGCACATTCGACCAGCTGCATCGGATCATGTACGCCGTACACCAGGCTAGCGACGGAAAGAAGGTCAAGTCAGCTCCTTCTCCAACCTTTCTCCGATAGCCGGTAAGTTTCGGAATATCACGCTGCTACGGGGCGCACCCTACTTTTGTGTGTATTCGGCACGCCAGATGTGTCTCTCCGTTACCGGCTTTATTGGAACCAAAGTAGTGCAACTGATAGAGAGAGGTACCTGTGTATAGATATTTGGCTATAAAGAAGATACTTTGTTTTATTTAGTAGTGTATAGCATAGATGGAGAGATTGCAGAAGCACCTCTATAGTAAAAAGTGCACATAGAAAGTGCTTCTTTTCTTTTAATAGTGTGTATACCGAGGTACCTGCCTGGGTAGCTTAGTGCTAAGTTTAGAGAGAAATCATGAGAGGTACCTTGAGACTATAAAAAAAACCGTGTATATACAGGTATGTCTTCTTACTTGATAATGTATCTCTAGCAGATACTTGTACCTAGGTATTTATTCCCAGGCAGCTAAGACTACCTCCTTATGGAAATTGTATGTAGAGACACTACTCTGTACTCTAGGTTTAGTTCTTAAAAACCAAAAAAAAAAAGAAAAAAAGAAAAAAAAGAAAAAAAAAGAAAAGAAACCCTTATAACAGCGATACCAGCTCCTAGCTAATACATTCAACATGCAGAAAAGAAAAACGCTTTTTTTCTTTTTCGTTTTTTCGTTTTTTTTTAAGAAAAAATAATAAAAAGCAGTGGAGGGATAGAGAGGGGGGGGACAAAGGAGGGAAAAAAAAAAAAAAAAAAAAGGAAAGTGTGTGTTCACCTCCTGTTCAGACCACAAATTTGAGCTCAGGCATGACGTTGTTCATAGGCCAGGTTTTGCGCCATCATAGCACCGAGGTCTCTTGACCCCTTGCTGCGCCTGCGGGGGAGGCCAACAAGGCAAAACCCCCATCAGCTGCTGCGCTTTGGCGATTGAGCGCGCGCCGTTGCCGCCACTGCAGCCATCGTGGTTCCCTGTGTCGGTACGGTCAGTTCGGTCAATTCCAATCCAACTGGAGCCGAACGAGCCAACCCGGCGGCCAAAGGCCAAAGAAGGCTTAGCAGAGCTGGGGAAGCATTCGAACGAAGAGGGTCCTGTCTGTTTCGCCCCCTAGCCGGGCCATCCAAAGAGCGGCTGAGTGTTTGTTCAGGTGACCGCGTCGTAATTTCATACCCTGTACATGTGTGCTCGGTACGGACGTCTATTGCAAGTGAACAAGACGTCGGACAAAACGCCGTGTGCAGCAATGCCGCCACTTGAACTCGACCCCCCCTCCCCCCCCCACGTTCCACGGCCCAAACTATGTGCCCTCGCGCTCGCGCCGTGAACGACCCGAGCCGTCCGCCGCCGAATGTAGCCACAAATGGTATGGAAATGTAGCAAGGTCACTGCCACCAAACTCCAAATTATGACCTAACCTAACACGAGGGGAGGGGCGGGGGGACAAGGGGCGCCCTCTGCATACTCCGTACCCGTCCTAGTTGTTGTTTGCGCGCGGCAACAACCTGCTTGTTATTAATAAGCGGCAAGCAATCCTTCGCCCCGCGGAAACATGACCACCTGATAGGTCACAGGGCCCACACCATCTCTGACACATCAAGACACCTCGAAACAAATGCAACCGCGAGGTGCTCGTTTGTAACTCCTGACATGTCTGAAAATTCGCAGGGACTTTATTTCTTATCATGGTCAAATCCGCACGTAAAGCCGGGGGTGCGTCTCAGCAGCGCCGGACCTGATTGGCTCCGATGGCAGATTCGTGCGGACTCGTGCATGTACATATGTCGCCGCCGGGGTGGGCAGTAAAGCGGGAAGTAAAGCGGGAAGCGGCAGGCGGTGGGGAGTGGGCGGCTAGTGGGACGAACCGCAGCGAGAACGAACATGATGCGGCCGCCTCTCTTTGTCCTTCTTTTTCTTCCAGGTCAGGTCAAGTCGCGGTCGCAGTTGTCTCATGCACGAGGCCCGCCCGATGAACATCAAGACGACATGTCCATGTTGTGACACGGAACCCATGTCAACATGTCCAGGTGTAAAACAGCAATGCCTGATCCTCCTGTTTTAGACACAGACAAGAAGGAGATTCGGCTGAGGGAGACGGCGTTTCGCGAGAGTTTCAAGGAATATCATGATTGTTATTATTGGTTCCATATGTTACCTAAATAGGTCCTATATCACACTGCAAATGCATATCAGGAAGTAGTAGCTCGAAGCAGAATGCATCCTTCTTTCTGTAGTGGGCCTCAGACACATTGCGGAGTACTTACTACCCATGTCATTTTACTTCGTTGGCAGCTTGCCGATCCGTGGCCTGACAGTTACCTTTCTTCATACACGGAGCACTTCGTACTTGACAGAAACTCTACGAGGTATCCGGAAAGTGGGGGTCCACGACATGCTTGCTGCCCCCAATGGAAGAAATGCTATTAATAAGTCCTATGCATCATTGCCTCTATTACTTGTAATGCCCTCATCTTAATTGAACGCGACGCTCAGTTTGTGTCACCGGCTACTCGGGTGAAGGCGCGTTGCAGTCGGATGACAACAAAGGCGGGGCAAACCTGTCACAAAGCTCCTTCAGAGACATGCCAACTTGGTACGATCCTTGGACGAAACTGCATGTATGCTCATGTCCAGTGATGACCAAACCGCCGTCCTTCAAAGCAATCTGTTTAACCGAGCCAGACTATATTGAGCATCATGCAGGAGATTAAGGGAGGCTGTACTACCCTTTCCAGTTGCATCTGATTATTGTGACAGGCACGCACAATCGAGTTTTTACTCGCGATCGGCCAAGTGGATTCCCTGAGCAAGTGTAGCAATCTACGGAGTGTGTTTGCCATGCACCACTTTCCTGTCCCATCCCTCATGTTGGTCCGTTGGGGCAACGTTTGTTGACGGTAAGAGTGTGCCGATCATGTGTGAAAAATAGAAAGCCAAAGTAGCAGAAGGCAGCACGAATTGGGATAGTAGGCCAATCAGGACCAAGGAAGACAGGCGATACCTTAATTTGCGTGCGAACCTCACTATAATAAAGGTACCAGCAGTCCCTAGCTGTTACCAAGCGGTACATCGCACGCCTAGAGCAGCTGTATTTGCTTAGAAGAGTACCGCAAAGTATCAATGTTAGGTGGGTCCCGTGACCTAGGTGCTGCCTCCGCAGGTAGTCGGGCCGTCCAGCTCTCCTTTGTTCACACCCCATCCGGTCATGGCAACCAACAATGGCCATCCCAATCGCTCAAACTCGGCATTAAGTGCCTTGCCCAGGTATGTACCTAGATGTGCAGGAAATATTTTTCGATCTCTTCGATGCTGACGGAGACTACACATTTTCGTGCCGCCAGGTAGCCGTTACGACAAGTTATCTCTCTATACCCCGGCATTTCCGACGTAGGTACCCAAACCTGACAGTAAGCCGGTGGTACCAGAACGCAAAAACGTAATTTATCGTCACCCAACAGATCGGACCAATGGGATAGTCTGGGACTTCTGTACTGTGCTGTGCTGTTTCAGGAAGGAGCGATCAAGAGCTGGTTGGCAGCCCTGGCAGGCAGGGACATGAACGGTCAGGCACTGCTGTCAGTTGTCAGGCACCAGTCAAGTTCCGTCGGCATGGTAAGCACATTGTCTGACCTGCAGGACCGACATATGCAGGTCATTCTCGTCGCTTAAATTGCAGGTGCATGGCGCCTCAACGTTCACAGCCCCCCTTCCCCTGCCACGATGGCCTGCATTCGAGAGAAAAGAGAAACAAGGCAAGGCCAGGAACAAGACGGCACGGGATTATTGTGCCCAGACCAGCCGACCGATGTCGGCCAGCATCGCACCACAAGTGGCGAGCAAACCGGCAAGGCGCATGAGCCAACTCGATGTCGATCAAAAGGTCATCAGAATCAACATCGTCTCAACATGTCTCTTTCTCTTCAACCTGGGGTTCCACAGCCTATCAGGATGCCCCGAAAGCGCCATTGCTGGCCTTGGTGGCATTCGGCAATATCGCGGCACACCAGGACAGGTTCTCTGGCGTTTCAGAGCCGACAACTCAATATCTTCCGAGCCGTCCGGTTCGTCTCTGGGAACTAAACTATGAGACCTATCATTTCAGCCGGGCGCGTAACGTTTGGGTGCCCTCGTGACTTTGGCAAAAGACGGTCATGTTGATTAGTTGTCGGGCGGATTCGTGCTGCTTGATTGTTCCAGCTTGAGGCTGACATTGCCACCCCAGGACGATCTGTCATCTTTCGTCGCACCTGATAGCCCCGTGAGGATCAGTGAGCACCAGGATCAGGGGGCGTAACGGCTGGTAAAGGGAGGGCGCACAAGCGGGACCGTTCTTGGATTAATAAAAGAACCCAGATGTGAAAATCGGCGTGTTTTCCACTCTGGAGCCCATCAACGACGTCGTTGAATACCAGGCATGCGGGAAGCCCGGCGGCAAGGGAATTCTCGATAGGCCTCTGCGGGGGGATGCTCAGCAGCAGCAGCTGGCCGTGATCAAACGATTCTGAGCCCAGTCAGCTGCTGTTGAAACAAAAGTGCAGGCCGTTGCGCAACCCGATTGCTGTGACACACCAAGCTACTGCAGCCCGTCATGCAGAACAATAATTGCTAGCCGTCAGGAAAGTAGGTGCGAGACTAAGGCAGGGTCGGGAATGTAACCTCGGCCAAGCATTGCATTGCGACAGAATCACCAAGTGGTTAGACCGACAGTATGACACCGAACAGGCTATTTCGGGATGATTTCTCTCAGCGCTTTGGCGACCTGTCTCCGAGGTTGCATTCGTTTACGCATGTAGCAGAGTAGTGAGTGTCAAAGCCGTACGATGCTTTATCTCGAGAAAAAAAAAAGCAACCTTGTCCTACGGCCAATGATGGGCTCGAGACTTGTCCTCGCCCTTCTTCAACTCTTGTATCCCATGGTTCAGCCCTCCTATGGTTTCCTGTCTGTCCATTCGTTCGACGTGCTTGCCAGATGCTTCACCAGGGCCCAGCGATCTTATCGCGGTGCACATAAACAGCAAGACAGCCAGTAAGCAAACGATGGTCGAGTGAATGAATTAGCTAGATCAATTATGCCATTTGCCTGTTTTTTTTTTTTTTTTTACCCCCTTTCAGATTGAAGGTTCCTTCGCTCCGACCAGCAATCAGCCCGTATTTTGCATACCGTCATAAGCACCCAACCAGGCACGCATGCAAGACGTACGCTGGCCTCTATTCCAGAGTGCCACCGACAACCCCAACTCTTTTTGCCGCGACCGCCGCAAAAGACATCATCTCCTCATACTGCCGATAAGCTCGCGCTGTGCCTCGCGGTCCCGCGCGCCGTCGCTCAAGCTGCCCACGCTCCGCAGGTCGCCGACCACATCCTTGGCCTTGCCAAAGTACACCTCCTGCAGCAGGTTGCGCATCTTGAGCTCCATGTCCTCGACCAGCCGGCCGACATTGGCAATATGGCTCTCGTCATTGTCGACCGGCAGGTCCTGCTCCACCTGGCGAGTCATGTTGCCGCTAAGGTCCATGTCGCCCAGGCCGCCGTCGGCCGTGGCAAGCGACAGGATGACAGTCGACGTGAGCTTGTAGTGCGTCGAGCGGCCGCGTTCAATCGCCTCAAAGACGTGGATCGAGTCCCAGACGCCCTCGGTAGCGCCGCCCGGCGTCGCGGCTTTTTTTTTTGGGGCATCCAAGTTAGCCCAGCGCCGAATTCCGCGATTCCGCATCTCCCATTTCTGAATTATATAAAAGGGAAGGGGGGCCCCCAAAAGGGAAACAAAACGCACACTTCTTCATCAACACCACGCCCGCGAACCCGTCGTCCAGGTTCCAAAAGTACACGCTGCTCACCCCGCCCTCGTAGTACAGGTCCCGGTAGACGTCGAACGCGTCGTTGGCCTTGACCTCCATCTTGCGCACCCTCTCGCTCGGTATGGCCCCCTCGCCTGCGCCCTCGCTGCCGCCGGCCCCGACGCCCCCTACGCCGCTCTCGTCCAGCGGCGGGTCGAACTGGTTGGACCACGGGGAGCGGTAGCTGTCGCCGTCGCGGTTGTAGTCGCAGAGCAGGTACTCGCGGCCCGTCTGCTTGCAGCGGCGGATCGTCAGCGGCTGGTCGACGGACGAGAGGAGGTCCTCTGTTAGGTCGGGCGCGAGCGCGATGATGGCGTTGAGATGGTCAGCTGTGTGTTTCGGGTTGAGCCGGCGGAGGAGATCGCTGTTATGAGTTAGCAAGATTGGTTTTTTTTTTTTTTTCCCAAGGAGGATTGATTGTATGGTCAACGTACAGAGCCGAGTCAAAAGGGTCTATTTCGGCCATGGTAAAGGTCGTGAGGTCACGCGTGTCTGGGGAGGATGGATGGTGCAAAGTCAAGTCATAGGGATCTGGTTGGTGATGTGGTGAGCTTGGGATCTGGCATCTGACGCGGCGGGGTTCGAGTCGACGACCCCACTTAAGCTGGGGGAGCCATCTATTTCGAAGCTGGATAGCATCCCAACTGTTTGAAACAGCGCGAAACGGAAACCACTTGTCGATAATGCCTGTCATGCTGTCTCTGAGAATCGGAACGCAGGCTTCAGGTACACACCGTTCTTTACTACTTGCAACAGCGACTTATCCATTGCCAGCTATCTAATCACTACGGTTCAACCTGATGCGGTGAAGACAGAGGTCAGGAGAATACAATTCCAGGACTCTTGACATCCTTTGCCAAGTGGTTCGCTCCCTGTGAGAATGTCCTTGTCCCTTTTCCCGCCGAGAAACATAAAAGACAGAAAACAGAGAAATAATCAGCCCGACGCCTTACCAGGACCCGATAATATGCATCCAGCTTTGTAGTAGTAACGCCTCCAGATCCCTTACCCAGCGAATGAAGAAGAAAAAGGGGGAAGACAGAACACCAAGACGTGTAACGGTAAGCAGGAGAAGCTTCCCACCCTGTGCTGTCTCTTCCTGCTTTCCCCGCATTGTCAAATGACCAGTTGCCCAGCCCAAATATATACTGCTATAGAGCGAAGAGAGAGAGAGAGAGAGAGATAGAGAGAGAGAGAGATAGAGAGAGGAGGGGGTGGGGGGGGGTGGGGGGGGAGGGAGAATACGGGAACTTGCAGTAATCATCGCCACATGCTCAGTCAATCAGCTGTCTGCAGACGAGACAAGCGGCTCGTTCTGTCCATGTGCGATCCCCTCCTACGATATCCGGCCGCAAGTCGGTAATCTCCCACAACATAGGTCCGTCATTCATCCTTAATCGTGCTTCAAACAGCCTTTCGTATGGCTTTTCCCCTGTCGCCTTCTTTCTTCGGCTCTTTTTTGTAGACACTGTTTTGGCACGCCTTTGACTCACCGGATTCGTGGGTCCAGGAGTTGGCGTTTGTGTGGTTGTCTTTGACGTGCTTTGCCTTCTCCTACTCAACACCCTATGATCCCCATTCTCGCTGGGTGCTTTGACATCTATTGCAGACGGCGTGCCTTCTTCTTCCTTGGTTTCGCTCGGCGTAAGTGGTCGGTGTGGGGATTCGAGGTTGGCTTCTGACTTGAGTCGTGGCTCATCCTTCTCCTCCGACTTGTGTGGAATGGTTGTGCCCAGTCGCTCATATACCCGCATTAATGTGTCATGTAGTAGGCATTCGTAATGGAGCCAAATGCCGCACTCTGAGCTCGTACAGCCGATCAGGGTCTTATCTGGGTTCGCAGGAGTCTGACATTTACACGTCAACTCGACAGACTGAGACGGCTAGTCAGCACACAGGTACAACAGACGGCTACGGCCATGGAATAAAATCAACGCTGCATACTGAAATTTGAGATGTTCGACAATTGAAAGCCTGCCTCCAGTAGAGAGCGTCTTGCACCTCCTCATCGTCTGACTCGATCCAGTGATGCACCGTTGCCTTCATGGCAACGCTGACTACGTTGATTACGTCCACTACAAAGAGAGATTAGCATGATGAGATGATGAAGCGAATAAAAGCAGAGTTCAGGGGCAATGGGGAGCTTACTGTGATTTGACGCTATCAGCTCGTTCTGTCCATGATAGGGCTGACGGCCACGGATAGTCTTCCTTCCATCAATGGTACCGGCTGGTAGCTCATCCGGGGAGTACATCCAATAGATTCGTGCATATACATGGAGCTCGTCTACGGCCCTGACCTCGAGTATTCTGGCGACCCAGTAATCCGTCGCTTGAAGCATAGGTGCGCCATCCGCATTCTTGCCTACCGACTTTTCAAGCTCAATCGTTGCATCGTTGGCGATGTATACAAACTCGTCATGGGTGTATTTGGAGCCATTTACTGTCCAGGGGCGTTAGAGGGTGGTGGGCAACGAATCGCAAAGCTTTGCACACCAAAACCGACTGCAACCGGGCAATTCAGACTGTCAAAAGCATGGACGATCTTATGCCTGATTAGTCACACTTACAGATGAAGCTATTATACCGCGTCATGTCCAGCCATTGCTTCCGCGGTTCGATTTTGTAGGCCAGGGTCATGGATTGGTTGGACCTGAATTTGCCTCGGGGCTGGAAAGGTGATATCTGAACCAGCTCCCTCGCGCCGTTGACGATGTTATTGACAGCAGCACCAGCCTCTTCGCCATTGCGTTTCCTCTTCTTCGCTTGGTGTTCGCGCTCGTCGGAACCGGGGGCGGCGACCTTGGTGATGGTAAAGGGACAATCGGCGCGATTCTCGTTATTCGTGGGACGGGACCGCTTTCGAGATTTGGGACTCATGGTTCACGAACCCGAGCTTCGACGGAGGTATCAGCAAGGTGATGTGAGATACAAAGGAAAACGCGCTGGCTAAGCGCTGGCCTCGAGGGACAACAGTCGCGCGTTAGATAGAGGGGGAGTGGGGGGGGAATGAAAAAGATAAAATAAGAACAACGAAGTGCGGAGGATGGGAAGGTGGGAGGCTATTCGCGACGACGGTTGGGCAAGGGCTGGTAGGGCAAGTCACAATCGGCGGCTGGTGGGCGCGTGGAGCGGAATACTGCATGCCGGTCATTAATGCTGGCACGCGGGGGTCACTTTAATCAGACCCCCAGGACCAAGGAACGCAGTAAGCAGCGAGGGACTTGCTGTACATGGCACGTGCTTTGCCATCTTTCTCGGGTGGGGGCACATAAAGGTCACAGCAAGCGGCCCGGCAAGGATAACCATCAAACTACCGCTATACACAGCACAGTGCACGACAATCTAGGATTTGACTTGTGTACTGTGCTTATCTTATCTCGTAACTTGTATCGTTTTTTTTATAAACTAGTTTCCCTCTGATAGAAATACATATTACAGAGTAATTGAACCTAGGTTTCACTTAGTTTCCCTTGGGCACCTACCTACCTACGTAGTATGAGAATGAACATGAATGTCGTACAGGAAAAGTAAAGATCTGGTGCCCCTGCCATCAGGGCGGCAGTTTGCAGCTATGCCAAACACAACGCAGCCTAATCACATCACAGCACTAATATGCGCGCGGCTTGTGAAATTTCCTCTTTCTATTCCCTTACGCGCGTACTCGGACTGTCGCCAAGAGCCAGCTTCGCCACCTTGACTCGGCAAGACCATGTAGCCTTGTGTAGGCTCTTACAAAAACTTGTGCAAAACCCTTTCAAAGTGGCCACTTGTAAGAAAAGCTTCCAACTAAAAGCGGGGCTAGCAGGCAAAGGCAGGTCGGTGCACGTGAGATGCTACAAGATTTAAGGGGGTGGAGGGGTGGGAGAGGGGTGGGGGGGGGGGGAGGGGAGGGGGAATGGGGGCGCCTCGGGTCGGTGGGCAAGTACGGAGCAGGGTCACTAGCGGGTTTTCGAGAAGGCATCGGCAACTTTGTTGGATTTATGAATCATCTTTGCAAGCGTAGCGCAACTCTACGCAGCCAAGTTGAACGGAGGGGCTTGAGGACTTGGAGACTGAAACCCAGGACTACAATTACGTAAGTCCATTGTTGGAATGCGCCTGTGATTCCAAGCTTTACCTAATCGACGGATATATATATAGCACGTACCGCCTCAGCAGCGCTAATCGCGCAGCAGGGCCCACCGACCATTCCGGTTTCAGATTAGAACAGGTAGGTTGCCTGGGATTTGCCCACGCCCTACCCGACACACAGACACACCCCAGACCACGAAAATATTATTAATTGCCGTGATTATAACGCATCGTACAGGGATGCTTTGAAGCCCGCAACCCGAGCGAACCCGCTTTCAAACGCCATTTGCCGTCGTCGTTTTCTTTTTGTTGCTTTTTTTTTTTTTCTTTTTTTTTTTTTTTTGCAAGTGTCTGAACTGCCGCTGCAGTACTCGTTGCATTGCAGGGATACTTAAGCCTGCACACATTGTTGGACAAAGTACGGAGCAAGTACGGAGTAGTGCTGTTGTTTGATGCTTTCATGCTCCTTCTACTAATTATACCTCACTTTTTCGAACCAGAGAGCTGACTTCCTAGATTGAGTCCCTATTTATTGCCGCAGCTACTTCAAGCTTGTCGTACGTAGAGTTCTGTATATGCTTAAATAAGTACGTACGATATCGCGTGGTGGAATCGCATCCCTTTGCGCAGACCTCGGGACCCACACCTCTTTCGATACATGCGACGTACTTACAAACAGGCTTAATAGCTACCCTGGAGCGCGCTTGGTGGCATTTCTAATATGTACGGCTTTGTACAGCGAGAAATTGCTGGTACTTGTATTATAGTCCTGTTCGAATGTAAGTTAAAGTACCTTTTATGCCTGCTTGTCATGATTGGTCCACTAGCTAATTCGCGACCTGCCCTGTTTGCGTTACGGCAAGCAAAGGGATAGAAGCCGAAACCACGCAAGCCCCCCTTTCAATAGATTATGACGTGTACCTCAGCCGCACCCGTCCACGCAGCTTGCGTATCTCTATATCCCTGCCATAACCTACTTTCAGCCTCAGAGGGCGATTTCAAATCCACGGCCCTGTATTCATCACCCTCTCTGCACTCTACACTATAACCATGTTGTGTATTCGTCTGGCAACGGGCGGCTGGCTACCTTTGAGCGAGTAGCAACTAACTCGGTGATAGTAAGCAACATGTTATATTATTCAGATGGCCAAAGACCGTCGCAGACATACCCAACCTCCAGTGCTGCAACGACATGGGCCCTTCAAACAAGGGACTTTGTATTTACCCGCGACCCTGAACACGACCAACATATCCGGGCCACGTCCACGAGTGACGCGTGTGCTTTGTGCAGGAACAAAGTCGCCTGTTTCCAACGCGCAAAAAGCAAGGCTAGGCTGACTTTGTTCGCGAACCGTGAAGCACAGATGGATATACCACGATTGTATTATGTATCAGTATCAAGACGTACAAGGACATAAACACCAGCGCCATGCAAAGGTTGAGCTCTCCCGTCGCATCCAGATTCGCTTGATTCCGTAGATTAATAGGTCTCATTGTTTTCCAACCATCAGTCGTCACGCGATGCGCAAACCTCGATGCCCCCGATCTTCGCCATCAGTTTCTCTCCTTCCCTCTTGCCCCTCTCCACGTTGATCAACCATATCATTGGCGCTGGCAAACCGACCAGCGCCCCGAGAAACCAGAATGCAGGCCGAATGCTGCCGGTCCGGTCAATGATGGCACCGACGATGCTCGGTCCGAACATGCTGGATCCTTTATCCGTGATGGCGTACAGGGCGTAAAACGCGGCCTCGGAACCCGGGGGAATGAGCTCGCCATATAATGAGCGACAGTAGCTGCTCAGCCCGCCCATCACGAGGCCGTAAATCGCCGCCAAAGGATACATCTCCCAAGGCTGTTGCAGCCCAATCACACCCCAATTCTTGACAAAGGGTAGATAGCCCAACAAGCCGTACACAGGAATCACTTCGAAAAGTGCTATGCACACCAGGATGGTCTGATGCGCCCTCAGTCCCAGAGCTCGGGACACCGTTGGCCACCCAAATGCGCCGATGATTCCCGCCATTGTTGTGATGACATTGATCATGCCCAGTGCCCAGGGACGCATGTGCAGTTGGGTCTTGGCAAATAGGATCGCGGTGGACGAGGTCGTGGCAATTGCGTCGGACAGGAGAAACCAGCCCGCGAGGAAGAGCATGATGTCTGCCAGCCTTCTTGCCTGCTGCATAGTGCGGAACAAGGACTTCCACGCATTGGTCAGATACGGAATCCATCGAACAGGTCCCTTATGACCGGCATTGACCAGCGGCGGACCGGGTCTTGGACGAAGGAAAAGAGCGGAGGGTATTGTGAAGATAGCCCACCAGGAGCCAATAACAAGAAGGACGACCCTTTGCGACCATGTAGTGTTTTTCATCGCCACAAGGATGCCGATAGCCATGCACTGGACAAAGAGTGCGGCTATGTAACCTATGCCCATGCCCTTGGCCGACATTCTAGCCGACAGCTGTAGCTCCGTTGACGTGATTTCTTCCCGTGTAGGTGGTGCCTTATGCAACCGCGATCCGAGCACAGCGTTCTCGCCCGGTAAAAGGGGCGAAGCAGGATTGTTGTTGCTGTCATCGTCCAATGTAGTCACAGAGTCATTCAGCGCTCTTGATTCCAGTACGGTGTTTGAAAAGTCCGGAGTCACCCCTCGCTTCACATTCACCACCTCCGGATGGTTGCGCACGAGCAAAGGCAAGAAGGAGTTGAGCAGGACAAACGATGCGCCAAACGACGTGTTGGAGAGGATCGTGAGCAGGGCGCCGACGAGATATGTCTCCTTACTTATGAACACGTACGACATGACGGACAGGGCTCCAAGCCAAGCAAAACAGAGGAGTATTTTCTTTCTGTAGTGTCCATGATCGGCGGCGCAACTGATGCTGACCACCAGCAGCGCCTGTAGCAAGACACTGACGGAGAAGGTGTACATGGCGAAGCTCGCCGTGTTGATCTGAATACCCAGGACGTAAATGATGCATTGCCCATCGTTTTCGCTTTTGCTATCGCTTGAACCGCAGGGTTTTGTCGGGTCCGACAGAAGAACGCCATTCTCACGGGCCAGTGTCTCCAGGAGGATAGGGATAAAGGAGCCTGACGGACATGGTCGTTAGCGTCATTGCCACCGTTGCGAGTCCATATTCTTCTTTCCCTCACCAGAAGAATGCACTTACCGATGCCGCACACAACATAGACCTCTGCGGCGAAGCCATACATGTACCATCCGAACAGCTCCTTGGCGCTCGTGGGTCGCGCGTCGTGGCCAGAATAATAAGGCGCCGTCAAGCGGCCCAGGTCGCTATCGCTATTGTGGGAACTCATCCTGCTGTCAGTCGAGGAGCGCTCATCATCTGCTTCGAACGAGGAGGTCGCGAAAGAGCGGAATGAGTGCTTGGAGAGGATCGAGAGTCCCGACCAGTGACGATGTCCACGAAGCTGTGGACGGCTGAGCTGACTGGTCGGAGGCGGAGGCGGCATGGCGAGCATGGACATGGGGCTTTCGTTTCCCTCACGTGATTGGTGCGCGAATGTGACCCGCCTGGCCCAACGGCTGCTCTTGTCGCCCGGGATGATTGATCAAATCAAATGCAGAGCAGAGCAAGACCAGTATTAGGTGTTATCATGGGTGTCGTGCCCGTCTCTTGTCTTGTTTTCGTGCTGTCCCAAAACAACCTGCGCCTTCTTTGCGCTGCTGGCATAGGGTTAGTCGAGGAGGCCTGCTGTCCCAGAGACACCGACAGTGCTTGGATAAAGTCCTTTCCTCCCGAAGATATCGAGCCCGCAATTGGTTTCCGACTCTCACTCCAATTCCTCCGGCATATGTGGATTCATGATGGGCATGGCGCGGAATGCGACTTCGAAGCTGAAGCTGGGTAAGTGGCAGGGACGGGAAAGTGTGGTTGGAGTGGTAACTGCTGGCGAGGCACTTGTTATATCCTCGTCGCCAACATGGCTACGGACGTACGTCAAGGCTATTCCACCCCACCTTCTCTGGCTGCAGCCAAGAGATGTGCAGAAAGAAAGGTCTAGGGGTGGCCTAATAGGCGTCATTAGCCTGAAAGAGTTGACGCACGATGAGGCAAATCGAGCAGCTAACCTGTGGAAATTCTCGCTAGCGATTTCCAGACTCAGACACGCTCCAATTCGTTCTAGCATCCGGGCCCTTCGTTGAACGCTCCCTTGCGAGCCAAAATAGAGTCGTGGCAGCTGCCTTGTCCCAATGGGGAGGTATCGTAACTGGGCTGGTCAGATATAATCACGAGCAGTACAGGAACGTGGCCATATTAAGACATTACAACACAACATCCTCCGCCCTCCCGTCAATAAGTGGATCAGCAACCCAGCGTGACCAGGTTATTAACCCCCAGGGATCCCCTATCTTGGGCGGGGTTCTACTCCAAGTTGTGGGGGGATGATCACAAGATACGATGGGTAGCGCAGCCAGGTGGAATAGGGTAAAGTTTCTTCACAAAGTAAAGGCTGAAATACGAACGAACCAAGGTTAAACGCTTTGTCCAAAGCACCAGAAAAGTAACAGCTCAGACCACGCGGACCAACGCCCACCCAATCGCACCTACCGCCAAAAAAAAAAAAAAAAGGAAATAAAAAATACCCGCCCACGTTTTCAGCTTCAAGTTACTCCGTAGCAACAAGTATACTTGTGCACTCGGGAGAAGCTCATGGGATACGATGCCAAGGCATGCTCTAGCCGCAACAGGCGGCGGAGGGTCCCACAAGCGGCGTTCAATGGTGAAAGAATTGCACCCACATAGTAACGTAACTCGGCTCGATTTAACTTTTCGAGGTTCTGTTGAAACAGAGGGAATCGTTCGTTCGTTCGGTCGATTTTGCCCAACTGGAGGAGATGACGGTATGGCCAAGGGGACAACGGTGTGTGCACAAACCGTCAACCGCAGCTAGCTACCCAGATCGAAAAAATGCGCCGCCCGCCTTGTTATGACTCTCCGAAAATGAGAGCAACTTATTTCCTAATCATGCCCAAGAGCTTCCGCTTCAGCCGCTCCGCCAGACCCCGCGGCGCGCCAGTCTCTTTTGACTTCCGAGTAGTCTTCTTCTCGTGATGCTGCGCGACGTGCTCGTTTCCTGCGCCGCCGCGACCGGTATGATAGTCCTGGTTTTCTTGACTTGCGCGGTAGGCGGCCTCGGGGACGATATCGTGGTCTTTGCGTGGCGTTGGCGCACGGCCAATGTCGGCGATATTACCAGCACCTGGACAGCAGCCAACAGTCAGTCAGCCCTCTTTCTCTCTCCGTCTCGAAGCGACGGTGCAGCGCGATGCAGGTACAAAAAAAAAAAAAACCTTACCGCCTCGACCAGCACTATACGCTCCATCACCATGACTTCCTTCGGTGCCCGCGCGAACGACTTCTCCATCAACGTATTGGGTCTTGTCCTCGTTGATGTTTCCGGCCCCACCGCGGCCGTGAGATACCTCAACAGCCATGTTCGTAACGTATTACCGTATCTCTCAGCGTCGGCTTTATGGAATGAATAAAGTATCAATGTTCTGCTGATGCCAGCGCAAGATTTATGATAGGGAAGAGACAAGACAGGAAGACTATCAAGTCGCTGGGTCGATGGTCATGGCATCATCAACTTGCCCTTACCAGATAAGATAAGATAAGATAAGCTCACCTGGACCCCAAAAACTCGCCGCAGCCTGACGCCATTCCACCATTATTTACGCAATACCACGCCGTCACCGCAGGCGACACGGGTGCTTATCAGTCGGCTTCTCAGCCCTGGAATCGTCATTATATTTTTTCTCCCTTGTGGGGAATTCGTCAGCGAGGCTTCAAGGGCAGAGCTTGGGGATATGGTGACCAGTTAATATTTACCTGGTGGGTTGCCCTGCCCTTTCATCGTACATCGTTTTCCTCCGTACCGGAAGCTGAATCCGGTGAGGCAAGGGAGCAAGCGCTGGCGGTGGACGAGAATCCGACTTATTACTTTGGCGAGCTTATCTGGCCCATGCCAAGGCTGACTTACGGAACTCAGCACGCTGTCACTTTTTTGCGCAGCGAATTGTGAATACCTTTAATACTATGTGCTTTGTATATGGAAGCAAGTTAAGTTATGGCGGTGGCTTCTGTACAAACGGTTCAGCATGGAGCAACTTTCTGAACGAGTGAAAAGAGCTTTTGCATCTATACACTTTGTCTACCACCAATCTGGCGCGCACCAAAAACTCACACCCCGCTCACCCATGCAATAACCAGAACTCCTGTCCTTGAAAAAAAAAAAAACATTGTTCTCATCACTGAGAGTTTATGCTCTCCCCGCACGTCCTATCTGCAATATCTCTCCGGTTAGTGCTTCGTCGCTTCTGAGCACGGGCCACGATGCGCCGTCCGCCTTTGCCAATGTCACTTCCAATTTGGTTCCGAGGATCTTGGAGGTCGATTTCGCTGCGTCTATGACTCCGTAGAGCGGCACTTCCGCCTTATACCTCTTGGGCGGAGAATCAGTCGTGACCAGATCGAGCAGGATTTGTTTCTCCTTCAACTCCACTTTGGCGGTTTCCTTGTCGATCTTCTTGAGGAAGAAGGACGCGATGACGTTGGAGGCAGTCTGATAAAAATCGTGCCTGAACGAAGCGGAGAAGATGTCAGTAAAGGTCTGCGTTAACATGCACCGCTGAGCGGTCTCAGTCCAAGCGGGTTTCGGATTAGGGCAGAACTGAAATCGCACAGTACCACGTACCTAACTGTGGTCAAAATCTCCTCTCCGGAAGAAACTGGCTTGTCTTTCTTGCCACTGCCGATGAACAGGTGCTTGTATTTTGTCTTGCACCCTTCGATCTTCAAGAACTCGTCAAACTCCAGCACTCTTCTCTTGCAGCACGAATACCCTTTGCTACCCTCATGAAAAATGGGTACTCCAGGGTGGTGTACACACTCCTCATCGTCTCTTGAGCCTCCCCTTTTGTACTTTCTCCCACATGTTCGTCGCCGACAGGTTGCGCCATCGGCTATCTCCAGGCTGGGATCGTCATCTTCGGTTTCCTCCGCGGGCGGGGGCGGCGCCGGTGCCGAAGGTGCAGTCTGTACGGGCACTCGAGATGGTGCGGCCGCAGTATTGAGGGCTTCGATTTTCTTGGCGAGTGCACATTCGTCTTCTTTGGGCTTTTCCTCAACCGGCGGGGGCAGATCCGTGGTGGAGTGCACGCCCGTGGTGCAAGGTGGGATATTCATGAACTCGTCAAAATTGAGGACGCGAGGCTTACAACACTTCCATCCTACAAGTCTTGAGTGAGCGCGGGGAACTTACACTGGGACACGAGAATGTAAGGGGACAAGAAGGGGGTATTGGACAACAGCTGCTAGGAGGACGGAGGCCATCGCTACCTTTTTGTCCTTCGTGAAAAACGGGAGGGCCAGGGTGATATTCGCACTTTTCGGTCGGATCACTAAACTGCTTGCCACAGCCCTGGTGGACACATTTTTCCGTCGTGACCATGGCTACGCTGAGTGTCGTTGCTGGAGAGAGACGAATGCGAGGGAGATGCCAGGTGTGCTACTGTTTTGAAGGCAAAGTTATGGATCTCAGGCACAACGTCGAAGAGTCAAAAGAATCCTAGCCACTGATACAAGATGACGGAAGAGGAGAGAAAAACTGCCAGACGTAGCTCCCACTTTGGCCGCCGTTGGTGGGGGTGGGATGTTCTAGAAGTATACGGCACTAGATCGAAGCTTAAGCTCCAGCTGACCCAACTGACCGCCTTCCCCATTCGATGCGGGGGGAGAGATTGATTCGCAGCTTTGAGTGACCTCCTCCAGCTTGTCATCCAACCAAAACCCTGGCAAGCGTCGAACCTGGCAGCTCCGTCTATCACACAGATCTCTGCACGCTGTTCGCCTCTGATTGGCATGTCTGTGCATCACAGCAGCGCCGTTGCTTGTGCTCCCGTGCCTCGAACCGCACAAGAAAAGCTTGATTCACCATTCTCTCCAACGGGACCATGTTTGCGTCTCGACGCCTCCTGCAGGCATGCCGCATTACATTGTTCTCACGCGATAACTGCGCGCTCTGCGCTCAAGCCAAGGGCGTGCTGTCGGATGTGTGGGATAAGAGACCGTTTGCTTACAAAGAGGTTGATTTGGCGTCGGCGGAGTCGAATGCGTGGAGGGAGCTTTATGACTTTGATATCCCCGTGGTAAGCATCAGCACAAGATCCTTCTTGGTGAGCGGAGCAACTGTATTTGCGCTTGGTACATTGCACAATCACACAAGGGTGGGGATGAATGGACTGTTTGGAAAACAACTGACGACAGATATCCAGATACACATCAGCAAATTTTCGACTGGAGAAGAGCAAGTCCAGTCTGCGGGCAAAGCAGTCAAACTCATGCATCGCTTCACCGTTGATCAGATCCAGGCTAAAATGGACGAGGTGGAAAAGCAATGACTTCAATCCTCTGAAGAAGAATGTTCAAAATAGTTGATCACTTGACGTGGTCCTTGTTCTTTTCTGCCCGTTACGCAAAATTTTAATATGAACTACTCTTGTCGGGGACTTGGCCCCCTCCCACGGCAGCACTGAGCTGCTGTTTGAGGACGTATTCCAAGGCAGTGTAATCTGCCGATACGCTGATCATGTCGAAGCCTTGCTCGGCATACGCCCTGGCTTGTTCGCCGCTTGTTGCGTACATGCCGCATTTCTTGCTGGCCTTGCGACACGCGGCGAGGATTCTGGCGATGGCTTCCTTGAGCTCTGGGTCCATGACGCCGTTGAGGATAGGGTGGCCGATGTTGTTGCCTTTGAAGTATCAGTCAGAATAATGAAGCGAGTTTCATCTCTGCGAAATGCCATGGGGGTTCATCTTGGCAGTTGATGAGGGTTGGGATGGAATTGAAAAAAAAGGTCCCACCAAGGTCAAATGGCCCTATGAAGAGCACGTCGATTCCCTCGACGGCAGCAATCTCCTCGACCTCATCCAGGGCTTCTTGGGTTTCAATCTGCACCATCGTGAGAAGAGCAGCGTTCGCTTGCTGCAAGTACTCCGTAAACGACGGTACCGGGTCGAAGCGTTCCGGAGCGATGGGCGAGCCGAATCCGCGCTTACCCCAGGGCGGAAACTTGGCCGCTTGTACGAGTTCCCTGGCTTGTTCTGCGGAGCGCAGCAGCGGTACGAGTATCTCGAATGCAACATTAGCTCGTTATTCCGGCTTTGCAGGAGCTATTCATCACATAAATGGGAAGCATTGTGCAACGACATACCCCATGAGCCCCAGCATCCAAAGAGCCTGTCCTGTCATCGAAATGCCAATCGTCATCATTACAAAATCATGAGGATTCGGGGTCTGGGTTGAATCATACGTTTTACCATCCACGATTGCACGTCAGGTAGCCTGACCAGAGGGGTCACGCCGAGTGCAGCAATGGCCGGGACGGCATCATGCATTGCCCCGTCTACACATCTAGATCAGCCAAAGAGCACACGAGTGCCGTGTTCAAGAAAAGCGAGCATGGATCAAAGCCGTGCAACGGTAGACTCACCATCGATATTACCGTGTTCACAATCCACCATGACCCAGTCCACACCAGACCTAGCGAGCAGCCTAGAGACATTCGCTCCAGGAAGCATCTGCCACATCCCCATAGATTGCTTGTTCTGCGCAAACGCCGCTTTCAGTCTATTGCCGCTTTCCATTGTATCTTCGGGGAGATGCTGATTTGGTAGACTTTAGTTCAAGTGGAAGGGATCGAGCGAAGCGCAGGTGTCGGTACGATATGTGAACGCAATAGGCAAGCGCCGGGCTGCGGGGGAAATGTGCAGTTTGTGGAGCTTAATGCGCGCTGATAGCGGCATCGGCGTGGAGTGCGGACGCGGGAGGACCGCCGCTCCAGGTGCAATCGTCGCCCAGCGTCTGGTTTTTTCTCTCGTGGCTTTATTTCACAAGGCGCGTGCGCTCCTTGCTGGTTGTGGTACATGGTAGCCTGGGGATGTACAAGTCATGGGCCAGTTTGCAGCAGTTGACGAGACATAGGAGAGTTATTGGCGAGGCAGCATTCGGTGGAAAGGGATGATGACCATTGAGCTCCGTGAGCATCGTGGTTTGGACCACGTACAGCCTCTATTAGCTTGTAATAGTATACATTCACAAGGGCAAGGCTTATGTCAACGACATGGCTTCACAAAGATAACTGAGAGACCGGTTGGCAAGCACATCATGAGAAGGAGAATACACACGGGACATGTCTATCACGGTGGCCAGAAAAAGTGCATCAACTCACTGAGGCGCGGGTCTAAAAGTGCCATTCC
This sequence comes from Balansia obtecta B249, assembly GCA_000709145.1. Classification (NCBI taxonomy): domain Eukaryota; kingdom Fungi; phylum Ascomycota; class Sordariomycetes; order Hypocreales; family Clavicipitaceae; genus Balansia; species Balansia obtecta. Next base: position 41,803 of record JFZS01000070.1, read on the forward strand.
GCTTCGAAGCGGACATGCTGTGCTTTGTCCCCTTTCCTGCCTCGCCCTGTCATTAATCTGAAGCGAACGATTTGTATCCCGAACGAGAAACAATCTCCGTGAACATACGCCACATTCAATCCTTAATATTACAGGCAGGCTTAGAACTTGCTGAATCTTGAGCAGTCGTGCCGGCGATACCATGATCCTTGCTGATTTGCGCTCTATTCCTCTCCCAATCCCGAAAAAAAAAAGAGAGCGAAAAACCTGATACCAGCGAAATTTACTCACAAGGAAGGGCAGATTTGATCACATATTTCACCTCAGGGGAGGTATATACCTTGGAAGAAATACTCTTCATATCGAAACTCATCAATCCTGTAGACAGCTGTCGAACTGTTAGAAAAATGGCCACTTGATGCGATGATGGGATTGCAAGTGGGACATTGACGTACCCCAAGTAATCCTCCTTGATGCTGCCAATGGCCCACATCTCTCCAACCTCTGTTCTCGTGCCGATGATCTTGACGCGGACGTGTGTGCCAGGTTCAATCACGGTATCCTCGTTGTTGGTAAACTGCGGCGGCGTGGCATTGGGATCCCATCTTATGTCGCTGGGAATAAGCTACATCTCCGGTATCAGCACACAGACCCTCGATGAGTGCTATGATTCTTCTTCGCGTGGGGGGTTTTATTCTCATACATGTGCAGAAACGAAAAGACGCAAAGGTCCGGCTTGCGCAAAGAAACCTTGGGGGTTAATGGAGTAAACAACGGCATCGACCTGCTCTAAAATTAGACGTCCGAATGAAGTCCAAGTTCGAGAGCAAAACAGCGTCCGCCGCCATACCGTCTCGCCCTTGAAAGGTCGCCAGACGACAGCTCGGTATCCGACCGTGAATTCTGCTAGGCCGTTGCCGGGAAGAATGCGACCCTCGGAGATGTCAAAGGTGTCCATGATGGATATTATGTAGTAGCTGCCGGCGCAGGTGCCTTCGACATCCTTGAGGAGCTTGCTTGTCACAAGATCATGCATGTTGCGACCAAAGTAGGAAGGGTGGAGAGTCACCCTCCGTTCCATGTTGTAGAGGAAGAACATGACGGAATGCAGACAAGTGGCGGCGTCAGCAGTTCGATGGCAAGTCCGGTATCGTCGGTATCGTCGGTATCGTCGGCGAGGTCTCCCAACGACAGCCTAGGAGCGAACCCCCAAGGTGCTGATAGCCGTGCGGACTCGGTCCGAGGGAAGGGGGGGCGGAGAGAGCTGTCGCAAAGGTGACCGTTCAAGACCAGGAGACGGCCCTAGGCCGCTGTATTGTTCGGGGTGGCGAGGGGTGCAGAAGAGCCAAAAGTCGGTCGAGATGCAACAAGGTACCCTCCACACCCCTAGACGAGAGCGGCCAACTCGCTAGATGCGAGACGTAGAGAAAGTGGTCGGTAAGATGAAGGTTGATAAGACGCGGCTGAGGAAGCAATTGCGACGCCGTCACAAGTGGTTGAAATCTCAGCTAGTGAGTGCGTGGGCAGCGGATAGGTGGTCCGTGCGCCGCAGCCTTGGTCTACGTAGTACAGAGCGCCAAGGTTTGTTGTTGCCGCCTGCCCATCGCGCCATCGCGCGTTAACCTGGAGCTTGGGGCCCTACCCTATTTTGCTTCATCGTCATCAATCACGGGAGAGCCTAATTTTGCTGACAATTTCTGACGTGTCCCGTGAGAGGCTATGAGTCCGTAACCATCACCAGAGCCAGGTCGGCGCGCTTAGCTCGGTGCCTGGGTAGCAGAAATCCGAAGCATGGTGCTCCGTATTCGCGCTCCTCTTTCCATGACAAGGTTCGGTAAATGCATCATCATTCTGGCTCCTGCGTCAGTGCGCAACTGTGCCCTGGTACTGTTGGCGGATTTTGGCTCCGGCCACATTTCCGATTGCTGAAGAGCTGCTCCATGAAGAACGGTAACAACGCCGTATCATTGATACTTCTGGAATACAAGACAGCAGGATCCTGTCTTGAACTAACGCTGGCAGCATCTGATAGAAATCCGGGTAAGTTTCTCTTGAACTATAGAAACATGGACGAGTTGGTCCTCTACCTATGATGGCCTATCCTGACACTAGTCTCGATTGTCCATCGGATGACGTTTGAAGAATAGCGCGAGGCTTTCTTTCTGGTTGAGCCGTGGGCGACAATGAAATGACGCTTGTATCCGCAAGGGTGCTCTCATGTCCTCTCGAAACCGACCGATCGCTTTGTGGACGCCGGATCTTGAACAAATACGAAAATCAACTTCTCACGATAAAGACTCGGGTTCACTGAACTTATCCACTTCTCTGTCGAATGTAGTTCATGTTGCTGCTGCATTGTTCGCGTACTCGAAAAGAACTGCTAGCGGCCAAACAAAGATAATGGAAAGAGCAGGCTCGTTCGCCCAGTTTTTTGGCCTCCACGTTTTGACATTGTGCATCCGTCAATCGTTGCTTTGCTTGGCTCCTTCCCGATCTGTCATTGTTCGATTTCATCAACTACCTAGGTACTTGCCCAGGTAGGTAGGTGCCGGTGTAGGCAGGCAGGCAGGGCAGGCAGGCAGGCAGGCAGGCAGGTAGGTACTGTAGGTACTGTAGGTACTGTAGGTACTGTAGGTACTGTAGGTACTGTAGGTATCTATCGTTGGCGGGCTGCACCTGCCCAGACTGAAGAGCCAGCCGCCACTGAAGAACCGCCAATAGTGGGGAGACCAGCGGGGAGCCAGCGGGGGGCACTCGGCCTGAGCAATGGAACCTCAGCACAGCCAGGCCCTGCAATGTCCATAGTCCTAGTATTTTCACTGAAAAGGTACAAGGGTACCTCAGGAGCTGCCTGAACACATTGCTTCAACACCTCCGTCGTGCTTTTCCCTAGTCTCCCCATTGATCTCCGTCCTCCTTAGTCTTTGCTCTCACTCAAGCGGGTCGCCAGGAGCCATCGTTGCTCAATCTTGCTCTCTTCGACCTTTTTCCCTTTGCCCATCTATTCTATTCTTGTCACCCTCTCGCCGCTCGTCAGTCGTCCCACATCATCGTCCCGCATCGTCCCGCGGCGTCCCGCGGCTATTGTGCTTCTCTTCTTTTTTTTCTTTTTTCTTTTTTTTTCTCTCCCTTTCATCTTCTTTCTCGCCTTCCTCTTCTCTCCTGGTGTCGCCCACCATGTCGCTGGACCTGGAGTATCACCTTACTTTTGTGAGTCATGTATAGCTTTGATTTGGGACTTCTTACCCTCCATTTTGCACCCTCGCACCTGCTTGGCAGCAACATCGCAGCAACCTCAAGTCCCAATATTAACTCATCTGAGACACTCACCTGGCGGTACGCTAACCAACCCTTGCCCAGTACGGTGCTTATCACCACAACACCGTGAACAAGGTAATTCACATAATATGTGTGCCCATCCTTCTTTTCTCGGCATTTTGCATGGTATGATAGAGTCCCTTTTCATCATCTGCCAGCCTCAACGCTGCGTTCCATATCACGCCCCCTGACCATCTCTTTAGGCCACGTATACAGGTCCTCTTATTCAGACCCCAGGCTGGGCTACAGTCTCATATCTTGACCTGAACCTTGGCACTATTGCCGCTCTCTTGTACTCAGCCCTCTACCTACTGCTCGAGCCTGTGGCCGGTTTTGTGCTGTCCGTCTTATGTTTGGTTGCTACCGCTTACTCCAACTACCTGAAGACTCAGGACTCGGCAACTACTTTCAAGGTTGCGCTTGGTTTTCATATCGTAGCCTGGATTGCGCAATTCATCGGTCACGGAGCTTTCGAGCGCCGAGCGCCTGCTTTGCTTGATAATCTCATCCAGGCCATCTTTCTCGCCCCTCTATTTGTTTGGCTCGAGCTACTTTTTCGACTCGGATACCGCCCTGAGCTTCAGGCCCGCGTTGAGAAGAAGGTGCAGCAAGAGGTTGCCAAGTTTAGGGCTGCGTCCAAGAATGGTAAAACCAAGTAAAAAAATGGAGCGTCAACCTTGCTGGGCACATAAGTACTTTCTACATCGAAAAGCTGTAAGCCTTGAGTACGAAAAGAAAGCCTTTTCAGGTGTTCATCTCATCCGACGACTACACTACCATCCTCTGATTTTATGTCAAACACATTCTGGCATATTGAAAACAGTCAACCAAACACATTTGCGCAGCAACAGGATTGCGGCTGCTCATGTGGCTGACACTCACCATGTCACAAACATGATGATATTAACTAATCCCACAATAGCTAGCGCATTCAACTACTCTCAAGATGTAAATATCTATTCTAAACTAGCGATTTAAATTCATGTCAGCACCAAGATCTCTTCAGATGTCTCGTGGGTATCACGATAAGAGCAACTGTACGATAGTAGCAGGCATCGATCGGGAGAAGAACAGTCCTTCTCTCACAGTCAGCCCCCTAGCTTGGCCGCCCATGAATCTTTGCATAAATTCGAATCCCCTGTTTCTCTATTCGCCCTTGCGCTGACGCAATGCAGCTGCGTTTTTTTGCATGAATAACCTGGATTGACTCGGAATCATCTGGGCTTTGTTACTGATAGCCGTCCACTCAAAGGCCCCCCCCCCCCAATCTCGTCAACTCCTTCCCGAGTTTTCTATCTCCCGCGCTGACAAGCAAATGAACGACTCGTCCGAGTCGACTGACCTTTTCCTCGATAAAACCGGACGCCATTTCTTGTGTTTGTCGAGCGCTGTCCTCTTCAGTTTCGATAGGTGGTCTTGCTGCTGAGAGGACCTGGTTTGTTTCCAGCCAAACATCTCCGCCAAGCGGTAACGATGGTGGCCATGATTTGAGGTTGATGACTCGGTAGAAGTTGTTTGCATGCAAGCTTCGTTCTCGCGGTCCAAAGACAAAGGCGGCGGCGCTTTTGGCATCGGACGAGGGTAAACGCTGGCTTCGTCATGGAAATCGTCGGTCGCCAGCTGACCCTCCGATGCTACTCTCTGCAACGATCCAAGTTGGCGTGATGTGACCCGAAAGACCCCCGGCTCGTTGGTCGCATTGCCTTCAAACTCTGTGCTAAATCTCGGCGACATAATGGTGCTGTCGGTACATGTGCTCTGACTGTATCTCAGCGACGGCGCGTCACCGTCCTGCGTGCGTCTATGCATCTTCAACGCCTCCATCATTTCGACTGCCTCAGAGGTACCTTCTGCAGTATGCGGCGTCTCAGTGAGCGTCTCGGTGCTTGCAGATAGATTGAGAGTTCTGGCCTGGCAGGCCAGACAATCCACATTGCACACCTGACGTATAAATCCTCCTGGACATGATGCGCGCGCAGGAGGTGCTCCGGGGTTGGGGGAGGAGGCCGGGCTGGCAACGTCGCCATGTCCCCTATCTGGGGGACTCAAGCAAGATATCATTGTCGGCAGCTTGTGGTTGCAGCGGTATATGTACTCGAGCATGCACATGCTTTGTTCTTTTGTCCTGTCTATGCTTTTTTTTTTCCGTGATGTAGTTGCGAGGGGGAAAGAGAAACTGTAGAGGTGTGGCACTGGTACGGGATGTTGAAAGAAGAAAATTTGGAGTTACACGATGTGATTTGAAGACCGTCTTTCGTCTGGTGAGGCCGTCGGCCAGTGTGCTGAAAGCTGTGAAACGCAACAAAGACAGTTGGCTGCCACCGGGGACAAAACGAACAAATGGGGCGTACTGACGGGGCTACCGCGGCCGTTTTTGGCATCTGGGAGGCTTGTTCTTCTCGTAGGAAATGGCAGTCGATATTTGTACTTTATAATCCGTCATGTCGCTGAAGTTCAGGCTGTGAAATATCAGTTTTGAATTTTAGCCACCTTGTCAGACAGGGACCTATCTAAGCAGAGAGTTAATACTCCAGGCTGTTTCTTGGAGAAAATAGAGAGAGAGAGATAGAAAATATCATACCAATTTGCAGAAATGAGCTGGTACATTCTACAGCGTTTTTATTGCCCGCTTCGAGAGGATGTTGGACATCCAGGCATTGAATAACACGTTTTTGGTCTTTGTTGATGAAATCGTATCACTGACGACTTTATTACGCTCAGTAAGAACATAAAAATAGGTTCGATTCGATTCGACGTAACTGGAATTGATAATGAAAGGACTAGGCCTCGCTAGGCCCCATCTCACTCCGTTCCTCCCTCTCTAATTGAAAGTTCAGGGGGCGGATCCTCAGTAAGATACAAACTGAGATTCAATATCGTAGCCTTCTTCATGCCGTTTGTTCTCGCACGCGCCACCTAAAGCCGCCATCGTCAAGTTTCGGTTCGGCCCCTGCCGCTTCCCATCCATGGCCGCCGTTAAGGTGAGCTGACTTTCCTCCAGATAAGTCTGCTGACTAGGACCTCCGAACTCAAACTCGGACGAACTACAACCTGTAATTTTTCCACCGATGATGCCGCTCACGGTTCCGCTGGTAGCACATTTTCCATTCTGGCCGTCCTCGCCACCTGCGGAGCTACTGTCCAGGGTACTTACAGTTGCTGATTGCACCCTAAGCGCCGCCTAGACTACCGTTTTGCGCTTCAGCTGGACTCTTTGCCGCCCTTCCCAGAGCTTTCAGACTGCTTTGTTTTGATTATTTGGGAACCTGGTTGCCTTGCGTGGTTTCGCTAGAGCTTGGCCTTGAGCAGTTGTGCTGTGACTGCAAATGGCATTGCTCTTGGAACTATCTGCCCCTTCACGGTATTTATTGACGAGGTTGCGACCAAAAAGGCGGTTGAAGTAATTTCCCAGGTCGACGTGATTGCTATCGATATTTCCATCAGTATGGGCAGGAACGACGCGGTCGATGCCACTATCCTCATCGAGCTATGCGAGATGCTTTCCGCTTGATGATGGCTAGCTCCCGTGTCTCCGGCTCCGAGCACGTCAAAGACATGGCTGTCACTGATGAGTTATGGATGGCTGCTGGGAAACCTCGCATAATTTTTGTTGTGCTCGCCGTTGCCTTGTACACTTCTATGTCCGTCTGGGTATCTACTTGGGTGAGCGTTCTGAAGATTTCGGACAAGATAACATGAGAATGTCGTATGCCGGTTGATTGAATCCTCGCACCAGTGTTTACGGTAAAAGGTAGGCTTTAATACCAAGGATAGCAAGGCCGAGATGGCTTGTCGCGCCTTGGTAGTTGTTCCCGTGATCGATGTTTGGAAAGAGAAGGTCAGAAACCATCAAAGGGGCGACCAAAAGTGCGCTGGGTGCGCCGGAGGATTCCCAGAGGAATCTCTGATACTAAATGCGTCGGGCAAGATAATTTGCAGTTAAGCAACTGGCAAAGTCAAAGCTTTGTCATAAATGAGCAGGACCTTGGTGTCCGAGAGATTGAACGTGCGCCTTTCATCCCTGAATGAAATTAAGAAGCTGCAATTTCATCATGGCTACTTTTAGAGTAGAGTCAGAGACGCTTGCTCTGGTGAATTATGAGAAGAGTAGTATATAGTTATAATTATTTTAATTATTTTTTTTCTTTTTTACAAAACATTGATATAAACTCTAAAAGATTAGATTTGGTGAAAACTACTCCGTAAATGACGTTATTACATCTCTTGTAGTAGTAGTATGGGGCTGAAGTGGGTCCCAAGGGTAGGTACCTGGTACCTATCGTGCCCATTCCGCAAAGGTGCTTGCATATTTAACCAATAGTATATCCACTTTTAACCCCACACGTGTTCGCAATTTACATGGGGGTAGTTCATACACTCATTTGCACCAGCGGTTCTCTGCTCGCGAGACTTGCGTTGAATGCCAACAAGTTGATGGACAGCAGCCACCTCGTCGACGACTGGTGCTGCGACCTAAAGTTACCCATTTCTCAACAGTTCTGATAACGGCGGCTCAAGCAGACAGACCCAGAGCGGGCCCGAGCCAAGCGTCCAAGGCCTCCAAGGCCTCTATCTTATCGGGTCACTCGTCCGGTCTCGGACCCGAGCCCGAACCTGGGACCCATCTTTTTTTTTTTTTTTTTGGTTTTTTTTTGTCCCGCACCCACGCCCCTTGGGCTGTTGGAGCTGGCACCGACTTCATCTCATCACTAATCCCTCACTCCATGCTCGAGCGCTTTGCCATCAACACCCTGTTCAATTGGCACGCCAGCTTCCAGGTTATCCGAGGGCCGGTGCCATTGAAGCATTCATCTCCCTTGGGAGTCCCTCGCAATGCTTTCCTCCATACCTTCTTCAGTCGCTGGTCGTGCTCCGATTTTGCTCCGACCTGGCCGTCGCATTCCTCCAACTTTTCCTGCTTCTGCCAGGACGCTCACGACCGCGTCGTTGAGGTCATCCGCTCAATTCTCTCAGTTCCATAAGCAGCAGCTCAAGAAACTCGGTACCGTCTCTTTCGTGTTGCGGCCATACAGCTCTTCAGTCTCCCAATCAGCTCCCAATCCAAAGGCGTATCTCGACAGCGGTGTGATCAAGCCCAAACAGGACATCAATGTCAAAAAGGTGCTCGTCATCGGTAGTGGTGGTCTCGCCATTGGACAAGCTGGCGAATTTGATTATTCAGGTTTGTTTCCCTCGCATTCTGGTTAAGCAATGCCTCCAATCCCTTTATTTCGGCATCAGATGTGACTCACTCAGTCATTGTCGTTGAAAAGGCCCCCAGATGTGACTCACAACCGTCTGACCGCTTCCTAACAAAGCCCAAATCGTACAGGTTCGCAAGCTCTGAAAGCTCTGAAAGAAGCCGGCGTCGCTTCAGTGCTCATCAACCCCAACATCGCCACTATCCAAACCAACCACTCGCTTGCCGACGAGGTTTACTATCTGCCTGTCACCCCCGAGTACGTCAGCTATGTCATCGAAAAAGAGAAGCCCGATGGTATCTTCCTGTCCTTTGGTGGACAGACCGCCCTGAACTTGGGTGTTCAGATGCAGCGCCTGGGCTTGTTCGACAAGTATGGCGTCAAGGTCCTCGGGACTAGTGTCAGAACCCTTGAGGTTTCGGAGGATCGAGATCTTTTCGCCAAGGCTCTGGAGGAAATCAACATTCCTATCGCCAAGTCTATTGCTGTCGGTACCGTAGACGAGGCTCTTGATGCTGCCGAAAAGGTCGGCTACCCCATCATTGTACGTGCTGCTTATGCCTTGGGCGGCCTGGGCTCCGGTTTCGCCAACAACAAAGAAGAGCTCCGCAATATGGCTGCTCGTTCGCTCACCCTGTCGCCGCAAATCCTGGTCGAGAAGTCTCTGAAGGGCTGGAAGGAAGTCGAATACGAAGTCGTCCGTGATGCCAACAATAACTGCATTACTGTATGCAACATGGAGAACTTCGACCCCCTCGGTATTCACACAGGTGACTCTATTGTCGTGGCTCCCTCACAGACTCTAAGTGATGAGGAATACCACATGCTCCGATCTGCCGCCATTAAAATTGTACGTCACCTTGGTGTTGTCGGCGAATGCAATGTGCAGTATGCCCTGCAACCCGATGGCCTCGATTACCGCGTTATCGAGGTCAACGCCCGTCTTTCCCGATCATCCGCTCTAGCTTCCAAGGCCACTGGTTATCCTCTTGCATACACTGCCGCCAAGATTGGTCTCGGCCACAGCTTACCCGAGCTACCTAACGCTGTGACCAAGACAACCACAGCCAACTTCGAACCTTCCCTCGATTACATTGTCACCAAGATTCCTCGATGGGACTTGTCCAAGTTCCAGCATGTTAAGCGCGACATTGGCAGCGCCATGAAGTCGGTTGGCGAAGTCATGGCTATTGGCAGAACCTTTGAAGAGTCTTTCCAGAAAGCTATCCGTCAGGTTGACCCTCGATTTGTTGGCTTCCAGGGCGACAAGTTTGAAAACTTGGATTTTGAGTTGCAGAACCCGACAGACCGACGATGGCTCGCCGTCGGCCAGGCTATGCTCCATGAGAATTACTCCGTTGACAAGATTCACAATCTGACCAAGATTGACAAGTGGTTCTTGTACAAACTTGAGAACATTGTCAACTGCACTCGTGAGCTGCAAGCCGCCGGTGACCTCGAGACCTTGAAGAAGGAGCAGATTTTGAAGGCGAAGAAGATGGGTTTCTCTGATCGCCAAATTGCCATGGCTGTCAACAGCACTGAGGATGAAGTTCGTGCTCGGCGATTGAGTTTCAATATTCACCCCTGGGTTAAGAAAATCGACACTTTGGCCGCCGAGTTTCCCGCTGACACTAACTACTTGTATACCACCTATAACGGCTCATGTCACGACGTCACCTTTGAGGACAAGGGTAAGGTTATTCTCGGAAGCGGAGTTTACCGCATCGGTTCATCTGTGGAGTTTGACTGGTGTGCTGTTGGCGCTACCCAGGCTCTCCGCAAGATGGGAGAAAAGACTATCATGATCAATGTAAGTTTTTTTTTCTCTTTTCTTTTTTTCCTTTTTTTTTTTTCAAAAAAAAAAAAAGATTCTCACTTCCTCTTGTTTGCCACTTTTGAAGGGATTACTGTATGCTTCTATAGAGCATCAGCAACGCTTGATTTGTCTAAAGGCTAACTTGGGAAACGCCCCAAGTACAACCCGGAGACTTATAGCACCGATTTCGATACCGCCGACAAGCTTTATTTCGAGGAATTGAGTTACGAGCGTGTCATGGACATTTACGAGCTGGAGAATGCAACTGGTGTCGTGGTGTCTGTGGGCGGGCAGCTGCCCCAGAACATTGCCCTCCGCCTGCAGGAGACGGGTGGCGCAAAAGTACTCGGCACTGACCCCAAGGACATCGACAAGGCCGAAGACCGTCAGAAGTTCTCCGAGATCCTGGACAGCATCGGCGTTGATCAACCGGCTTGGAAGGAACTGACTTCCGTCAAGGATGCCGCGAACTTTGCCGAGGAGGTTGGTTACCCTGTTCTTGTCCGGCCAAGCTATGTTCTCTCCGGGGCCGCCATGACCGTGATTCGCAGTCAGGAAGACCTTAGAGAAAAGCTCGAGGCCGCCAGCAACGTCTCGCCCGACCACCCTGTTGTCATCACCAAGTTCATCGAGGGCGCTCAGGAAATTGATGTCGACGCCGTCGCCTCCAAAGGCGAGCTCATCATTCATGCCGTCTCCGAGCACGTCGAACAGGCTGGCGTTCACTCGGGCGATGCCACCCTGGTTCTCCCTCCCGCCAGTCTGGAAGCCGCCGTCATGGAACGCGTCAAGGAAATTGCCAAGAAGGTCGCCAAGGCCTGGAACATCACCGGTCCCTTCAACATGCAAATAATCAAGGCGGACGATGCAGAGGGTGGCGAGCCCGCCCTAAAGGTTATCGAGTGCAACCTCCGTGCTTCTCGTTCGTTCCCCTTCGTCAGCAAGGTTCTTGGTTTGAACTTCATTGATGTCGCTACCAAGGCTTTGGTCGGGAAGGATGTTCCCCAGCCTACAGATCTCATGGCCGTCAAGCGCGATTACCTTGCCACCAAGGTGCCCCAGTTCTCCTGGACTCGTCTCGCTGGCGCAGACCCATTCCTCGGCGTCGAGATGGCTTCCACCGGCGAAATCGCGTGCCTCGGAAAGGACCTCGTCGAGGCCTACTGGGCATCTCTCCAGTCCACCATGAACTTCCGCATGCCTGAGCCCGGCGAAGGCCTTCTCTTCGGTGGCGACATCAACAAGCCCTGGCTGACCAGGGTCGTGGACTACGTCGCTCCTCTCGGCTACAAGCTGTACGCCGCCGGCAACGACGTGAAGCAGTTCATCGAGTCCACGGCCAAGGGCAACGTCACCGTCGAGGTCATTGAGTTCCCCAAGGAAGACAAGCGGGCCCTCCGAGAAGTGTTCAAGAAGTACGACATCCGCGGATGCTTCAACCTGGCCCTGGCCCGTGGCAAGACGACTCTGGACGTAGACTACGTCATGCGCCGAAACGCTGTCGACTTCGGTGTGCCCCTGTTTATGGAACCTCAGGTAAGACGGCTCGCAGACTCTCCCTCGGCGCCGCGGGATCCAGTCCCGACTAACATGATTTTCGTGCCAGACTGCCATCCTCTTCGCTCAGTGCATGAGCGAGAAGCTACCACGCAAGAAGGGTATCCCGTCCGAGGTGCGTCGCTGGTCCGACTTCATTGGAGGCAAGCCCCTGTAAATCAGTACGCCGTTGATGACGGAGACACACACACCAAGTCCCCTTGCAATATGCAGTCATGCTTTGCGTACATCTCATTCCCGCGTAAAAGAGGACATCACTAGTGTACCAGCAGCATACACCAAATATGCTTGGACATATGCAAGTTGCCTTGGATTTGAACGCGAAAATCTGACAGTGAAGAAAGCGCCCGGTTTTGCTCACTGTGCGTAGCATCAGCGAACCAGGAGGCACATTCGGAGTTTCCTCCCAGGGTTTGCATAGGCCTGGGTGACTGAATCCTTACCGTTTTGTTTAGTAACGGTTGTAGTTATGGAGTCTGGGACAGGTTCTTTGGACGAAGAAAAAAAAACAAAAATTTCTGTCCCGAAGCGACTGCCGCACTACGAGATGAAACCATGTAAAGAAAAATAGTAACTGTGCCTATTTCACCAACGCTGCCATCTGTGTTCCTGCGACTGTGTTACGAACGTTTCCTATCTATTTCCTTATTAGCATCTTACCCTGGAGGCAACTCAAGACTGTTGCCGCGGCAGTCTTCTCCATCGAAACTTTGCAGGGAGAATACTCGCCGGCTATCATCGACAGCAGTAGCTCGAGCATTCATGAGAACCATCCAATGACATCCTCTCACTTGGGCGCCGAACGGCTTTATCAAGACTGGTAAATGCGTAAATACTGTCATCTTATAACTGTGATAGTCCATGTCGTATAACGATACATTGGACAGGTGCAAATATGCACTTCTATGAAACCGTCTCGGAATGAGCAGTCACAAACGCCGCCACAGCGCACCCTACTGCTTTCGCCATCTACGTCCAACCCCCAAAAGAAAGACCTTACTGGTTCCACCTCAAGCTCCATTGTAATTTGCGCCCGTGCCCCCCTTCAGGTCCCCCCCCTCCCCGGCCATCAAGTTCAGCTCTCTTCATCTCGGCGATCGTCGCTCGTTCAGCCTGAAGGCAGCAAAACGTTTAGTAACTGGCTCATCGGGGTCGCGTCGCCCCAAATAAGGCGATGTAAAATCATAGGTAGAGTCTGTAGAAGTGGTCGCATCATCGCAATCTCGCGGACGCTTGGGGAGTCGCTCACCAGTCGATTGAAGGATGGCTTGCAAAGTTTGCCAACCTTCCGTTGAACGAAGCTGGAACGAGTCGGCAAGATCGTGTTGGCTCGCGACCCGACACAGCAGTGCTTCCTCATCCTATCCAAGAGAAACACATGTCAGTACGTGGCAGAGCTAGAGCGAACACTTGGGACGAAATAAAAGGGTGAAACATACCTTGGACAGAATACCCATATGATGTAGGAAGCATAAGAGATGGAAGTTGGAAACCTCTTGGCCATTGTCGACCGACTGTTGGCCAAGTGAGGGTTTCAGTGCCTTGGCAAGCGCGGAATGCTCTTGACTCTCCCCGATATACTCCCGGTTTTCGATGGGGAATCCAGTTTTGGTAAAGATAGGTTTCGGCTCCGCAGGAAATCCATGAGTCAAAGTGACAAACAGGTATTCCACGGGAAAGGCAGGCTTGGCGTTTTCTTGCACATTGGCGCCGTATTCGTTCTTCTTGCGGTAAAACACTTCGGGTATATATCGCGTTCGGCTTACGGATCCATCATCTTCTTCCTCATCTCGCACCAACATTACCGTGGGGTCAGCCGAGGGTTCGACAATGTCAGCTCGTACCATCTCAACCGCTTCGTTCGACATTTGATACGAAGAAATTCCAATTTCACCCTCTTCATTGCCGGTGATGATGCACGTTACAAAATTGGACCCGTATCGGCCAGTATCGCTCCATTTTGAGGGCTTAGGATACTGTGCTTGTAATCTGGAAGAGAAGCAAATCTCCAACGATGACAGAAAGTAGGAATCAGCATGACGCTTGCAGATCACCGAGCCGTCACCGCGACCAGCGTCCAACAAGTCGGTCCAGATAACACCAACAGGCTCAAGGCCGCATAAGCCGGCCACATGATCAACGTCCTTCTTATTCTCCCATGCGTTCAGAGTGATGCCGTCAAGCTCGTCCACTTGAGGTGGCTCGTAGATGGCTTCAACCACAGCCTTGATGCCCAAGGGAACCTCATTATATTCCGTGTACGATCCGTATAGGAACCCAATACGCTGAGAGCCAGTTTTTCGCCAAGTGTCAATGAAATTATCGATTATTGATGGTGATGCAAACTCGACATGATCAACCATGCGAAACTGCTGAGGGTTTAGCGTGATAGCACTTGGCTGACATTTTGTGCATACGCCTTCTGGCCACGGAGGATGACCAGTCGGACAGTCCCGTTTTACTCGATAGAATGGTTCCACGAGCGGCGGTATGTAAGAGCTAGCCAGTTCAGGTTTGTTTGTGGACGCATTAATTTTCCTCAGATGTGAGTGGAAGGAAAGGTACTTTATTTTTTTTTCAGCGAGATAAGCTGGGTCGAATGGATCGAGTGGTTGGCAATAATCGCACATCCCTTTCGGCCCATGGCGGCACATCTTGTCTCGACCTCTCGGTATCTTTCCGTCCAACTTGTCTAATCGGTCGTCGAGGGCGGACTGTCGCACTACCTCCCAGGGTTTGGAGATCCTCTGTGGTCGGGGGTTGATGGGGACATCCTCGGTCGGTAACACAGGTTTGCCGTTTAATCTTGCCGACGTCGTTTTGGATGAGTCATCGCCGTTAATTGATCCGTGAGCCGCATTAGTTAGTTTGTAATTGATGAAAATTAGGTCACCATGTCTGGATTTACAAGTCAGCATCATTGATCGTCAACAGCAGCCGTCGTGAACGAAAGGATGTGCCATTTCAAAGCTATATTACTCGAAGCTGGGTGTACTAACTTGAGCCCGATCTGCCCGACCTTGAACTTGGAAATCTCGGCTAGCAATTTTGCATCACCTCCGTTGGGCGCATTCGCTAATGTGATGGTTTTCGGGTCGACTGTGCTGGGTAATTGCGGCAGAAGCTATTGTGAGTCTGTCAATACTGCGTGGCTTTGATCATCATTTAGACATGAATAAGCATACCTTGTCGCCCAACTCGCCAAACGTCGTTGACTGCTCTACCGTCAACCGGATCATTCCATCCGGCCCACGAAGCCGAAGTAACATGGTGGCCGAATATACCTGAAAAGACCTATGTGTTTCTGAAGACGAGGATCGGAGCTCAGCTAAGAGTGGCCGAATGCCTGGTACTGGACAGTGTGCTGCGTTACTGTGAAGCCCGAGCTTCTGTATGACGCAAACCCGCGAATGCCAGCTTTTCTAAGTCTAAAGGGAAAAAAGAAAAGCAGATGACGGAGCTGCAGTGCAGTGTGGTGGATGGATGGAAGCTCATGGACGTTAACACGGGAGTGGGGCCTGAGTTTGCGGTTACCTCATGTACAAGTACAGACTGTACCTACGACGCTTGTGGCGTCCTTGCGTCACTGCTGAGGGTGCCTGGCAGGTCCCGGAGGGGAGAAACGTCGGCCCGTCCACACGGGTACCTCGACCCGTAATCGATTGATGGGACAGACACAATTTGCTATCTGGCCAGAAGGGCTAATTACGGACCAGACAAGAAGTTCTCCAAGCCGATGTCGTGCGACTAAACAAGGCTCGTCTCCGTTCATTCCGCATTTTCTTCTCCACGCACGACAACAGCAAGAGTTAGGAGTTGCCGCCTCCCAAGTCAGTGCCGCGACTTTATCGAGAGAGATTGATTCTAGCCAGCTTCGGCCGCAATGTTCGATATCGATTGGAAGGGCCTCGCCCTTCCCTTTGCATACCTCATTGTCCTCGGCGGAGCATTGATGACCTTTTCCACAATATATCGCAAGCGAAAGGCCGGTATGCTCATGCCCAATCCGTTAACGTGGCAAATGGGACAGATTCGCGCGGAATATTGACCAATTCTTTCTGAGATAAAACAGCCGAAAGCGCCAACCTCGCCCCTTGGTTCGGCCCCAACCTTCAACGCAATGTCTATCTGTCTCTGTTGCACCTGGGCCCCGAAGACGGCAAAGAGAAGTCCCCCAAAGTTCCGGACAGCGTCCTCAAAGCAGCACTCCTGCGGCGCGCCGTCGAAGACATCGACCGCCTTATTCAAATCAAGTCCGCTAAGCAGGCTTGCAGCTCACTGTTATTGAGGGGCAGTGTTGGCGATGATTTGTGGCAGAGATTTCAGCGCGCCGAGAAAGAGATGGAGGAGGAGCTGCGTGATGTTGTCACCGAGGCACGTATTCCCTCTGCGACTGGTGTAGCAAACATGATGAAAGGGCTAACCTCTCCCCAAGGCCAACGCTCTGGCCCCGAATTGGGGGCCTACCATCTTTCAGTCTGCTCACGAGATTGCCGCGAACACGCGACTTCGAGAGCGACTAAACGAGATTGAGGCCCAAAAGAAGGCCGAGAAAGAATGGTGGGAGAATCGACGAAGTCAGATCTCATCCGCTTTCATGAAGGAGCTGGATGAAACAACCAAAGAGGGGGCTAGCGAGGAGGATGCCGTATTAGTCGACACCCCCCATTCCAAGGGAAGGAAGGGCAAGAAATGAGCCATCTGAAATTGGTTGTGGCGCAATCGTGAGAGCAGACCGAGAAGGATACATTGTCCCTAATATCAAAATCTCGGGCATATTTGGGACGTTGCATTTACGGGATTGATCTGGGGTTTGGGCACTTTTATGGGCATTGCTGACTGCATGACGTTTTACTGACCGACATCGCGTTCTAATCATTTTTATGCTGCAGCGGTGAGGTTTTCTGCACAAGACGGCGTTACGGCGGGCTTATGATGATTCAGGTCTTTGCTGCTAGTTAACAAGCTTTTGATGTAGACTCATACTTCCAATCTCACAAGAAGATAAGGCAAAATCTAGCCGGATGTGAATTATGTCGATTCGGCCGCTAACCACTCGCTACTAATGCCATCGACTCCCATGCAACAGGCCATGTGCGCCGAGATGCACCGAGGCTTGTTCCTCGCAGCATGTGTATACGCCCAGAAAGTTGCCTTCCCAAAAGCCCAAAACAAAGCTCCAAATCGAAAGAATCTCGCGCAGTCGCTGAGGTAGATAATACAAAGTCGTGGAATTTTATACTAATTCATGGTCGTGAACATGAGGTCAGGCCAGTTTGGCCGGCCCAACACTCGTCATAACAAATGGCATTGCTGCCAATGTCTTCTTCTCTTCTATTCGCGCAAGGGGCGATTTGCTGAGTTGCTGCCAATCATTCCTCTGCTGTTCTCGATAGTCAGACTTTTACCAAGGATACAACTTCCTTCTCCAAATATCTTCTTCTTGATGTGCAACCATGCTGGCTAGTCTGGCTTCAGCGGCGATTTCGTCCTCCGACTTGAGCCATTGTGGGGAATCGCATCCTCTTAAGCCAATGAACTTGCCCAAACGGCGGCGCTTTTCTTCGAGACATGCGTCTGAGTGCCACACGACTGGGCACGGATATTGTGATGTCCATGGAGATGGTGTTTTTTGGTGATAGAATTGGGCAAGCCCTTCCAGTTGAGTGTCGGTTAGGAGCCAGAATTGAAGCACGGTCCGAGGAAAGTCAGGATGCACAGCACCTGTTGTGAGTTGCACCAAAGGAGACAAGGGCAGAGCCATCTGGTGCAATTTGTATGCCAAGCCCGGGTTGCCTTTTAATCGGCGTTGAATAAACGTCTCGCATTGAGGTTGTTGCGTGGGCATCATCTCACGATGCATCATCTTGAGTGAGTTTGTGGTGTTGTAGGACCAAGTTGTCCAGCAAAGAGAGCTGACGTGCGTTGGAGTTGAAAGTCGTCTAATCGGGTATTGCTTCTTCTCTTGACATCTAGAGAATTTGAAAAAAAAAAAAAAAAAGATACAGAATCGAGGGATAATAAGAATATATGTGTGTTTCTCGATCTGCTGTCCCGCCGCGCTCCGTCAACAAAAGATCCAAAGCTGGTTAATCGAAAAGAGAACAGAGTTAAGGCAGATGTCTGGAAGCCTCAAGAGTGAAACTAACACCGTCGAAGACGGCAATGTCAATATGTGAGATTGCCCTCGATGCTTTTGGCGGCGCCGAGCCGGCTTGTTGGAATGTGTGGTGGGATGCCGGATCCGTGGGTGTATTGGTATGCTACCCTGATTGAACGTCCCGTTTTCGCTCTTCCTGGACGAACTATAGACAGTAGGTCGCCGCAGCCACAAATTCTTGTCTGCGATCTAGATCTGTAATGACGACAAGCCGTAGCCCACGAATGTTTCCGTCCTGGTGTACTTGCCTCTTGTTGTTTCAGCAGCAAACCGAGAACGGTTCAGACTGTTAAGAAACTAACAAGTGGCAGAGGAAAAATAGGAGCCGGAAACTGGGCAAAGGAGGAGAAGGGCTCAAGGGTGGTTTAAAATGAAATATGATGTAGCAGGAGCTTCACAGGTCATTGCTAAATGTAAATTGAAGACATCCCGGCCATCTTGTATACCTGCTCACCGACCATGAAAGCGGTATATGGCCCCTTATGAGGCTTGTACCCAGCGGCGCCAACAAAGGCGACTTTAGAAAAAAGACCGGTCTTTGAATTCAGCTATTCTTAATCCTGTATGAACCAAAGCGCCCGCCCCCGCCGTCCTCATGGCCATGTGTTTAGGGAAGAGGAGGGGAGGGGGGGGGTAGCCTATGTATGCCTGGTGGCCGGGTCCTGTGGTGCTAACTATTACCCTGGACCCTGGTAGAGTGTCTTGAAGCGCCCAATACATACATACAGCCATGCGTTAGGGCCCTCTCGCCCTCTGTAAA
Source organism: Balansia obtecta B249 (assembly GCA_000709145.1). NCBI lineage: Eukaryota > Fungi > Ascomycota > Sordariomycetes > Hypocreales > Clavicipitaceae > Balansia > Balansia obtecta. The sequence continues at coordinate 60,597 of JFZS01000070.1, forward strand.
TACATGACATCTCGAGTTTTATGTGTAGACGGCAGCGCCGTAGCGGTTCGCTAGCGGGCCTTTGAGTGGGCGTTTGAACAATGAAGCCAGAGTCGGGATGGTACATACTGGGCAGAACAGGCATGGGGTGGACCTTTTGTCTCGCTTGCTGGGGTGGCGGGTGCAGCAAGTCGGAGTCAAAGATGGCAGGTGGGTACGGAACTGGTGTTGATTTTAGAAGCCATCGTCATCATGCTTGAATAGTGGCCGTCAAGAACCACGAGGGTGGCCTTGGCTTTGTTCCCTTGCAGGCTGGATCGTGTCATTCATTGTATGTATGGGGTCGGTGGGTGCGTAATAAGAAAGGGCGGGCAAGAGAACAAAAGTGGACGACCCTAGCCAAGTTCTTCGTTAGCATGATGCCACGAAAAAACGTACATTGAAGCCGAAGCCGAGTAGAGAGTAGGGATTTTGTGATTATGCAGTCGAAGCTAGGCCTGTAAAGGTAAAGATATGGACCCTTTCACAAGGGCTGCGAGGGAGGTTCCAATTGATAGACTTCTTGATTGACTAAGGGCGGAATTAATGAAGATGCTAACAAATAATCAAACGTTGTGATCAATCAAGAAGGCGTCAATTGGTGACAGGATATCTTTACACTGGGCGCGAAATTCATCATGTACTCGTCGGAGTAGAATGCGCGATAAAGTACTCACGACTGCACGCTCAAAAATTTCGCTACTGCATGTCTGGGTGTTGCAAGCAGAGACGAGAAGATGACGACAAAAATAATCTCGTGATTTGTATGCGACGGACGCAGAATCGAAGTGAGACATAAGCCTGACAAGGGGGTCGGACAGCGTGTGGTTTGGCGTGGAGGTTTAGGCAAAAAGGTCGCGCCAGGTGAAGGCATGTTTGCAGTGCTTAGCCAGGATAGCTTGCTTAATAATAGCCGCTCTGTGTCAAATGAAGATTGAGATGTTGCCAACGAACGCCGGTCTAGTGTCAGTGGTTGGGTGAACAAAGGTCAAGGCTGGGATCAAGGGCAGTCGAGGGCAGTCAAGGGCATGGCGACGAGGAGGGGCGGATCGAACGAACGTGTCAGTTGCGTGGGCGAAGCCAATACCATACTAGGCATTGGCATGGTCAGAGCAATTCTGCATCACGCGAAGCCAAATCAGATCAGACTCGACTAATACCTGCCTACCTGGTAAGTAGGTGACTTATGTTTGAGGCTGGAGGTGGTTGTCAGGTCTGGGGGTCTGATCGTCTGGTTTAACATTCAGGAGCAGGCTGCTGCTGCTGCTGCTGCTGCTGCTGCTGCTGCTGGCGGCACGGAGACAAACAGAGACAAAAGACAAAGACATTGACAGAAACAAAATAAACCTGATGCAGACAATGCAAACACAGACAGATGCTGACCAGGTGCTGACTGCAGCCCTGGAGTCGGTAGGTGACGGTAGGTGACCCAGAGGCGTGGCAAGCATGGGGAAGCCATCGATAGGCAAGGAAGGCACGACGGATGCATAGACTTCCTGAAGCGCATGGAAGCGAGGAATGGAACGTAAAGGAACCCACGGCCTTGGGGCGGGGCTCTCCCCTAGCAGCTCACTTGCAGCACTGGACGGAAACGGCAAGCTGCATCTGGTTTGCGGTTTCAGAGTGACAATGGATTGGCATCGCTCCTGCCCTCCTACTCCGTACAGTGCCAAAGAAAGTGCTTGCCGTCCAAAGGCGGCGGGGTGGACTTGGGGTGGGGGGTGGGGCCGGAGCCTTGGAAGCCCTGAAAGCCCTCCCGTAGTAAAGCCTGCCAGCTGCAAAAGCAGCAGAGCGACTGGCCAGCAATCAGAGACAGCCGGGCGCTCCAGCTGGTCGCAATCTGCTGCCCTTCTGCTCATGTCTTCATGTCACCAGACTTGTCTCTTGTGACCCTGCCCCAAGCCAGCAAAGCCGTATTCCAGCAAATTCAGTAGTCAATTCTTACGCGAGACTGCAGATGATCCGAGTGCAAAAAGTGCACTTTGCGTGCCCAACATGTCATCTTGCACGGGCCAGCCAGACTGTTTCTTTTTAGTCCGGATTCTCTCTTGCTTTGTGATATCACCCGTCACAAACGATGCAACTTTATCAACGATGGCCCAATTTCGCTTCAGGACGGAATGAACTTTGTTTTGCTCCAACACAGTGCTTGCCGACGCAGATTCAAGCTCCACAATATCAACCCCATCTTACACGCAGTAGTGACTGACTAAGTCGAAGGGATAGGAACATGGCTATGATCACCGTCGGCTGTACGAAGCATCTGGGCTAGTCTAGCAGATGCGCAACTGGCTTTCCACGGGTCAATGTCCCGAAATGGGCGTGATGCTTTGCCTATGCGCGATTCACCGGAGACTAGCGATTGCGAATACTCTGGGCAGTCCGCTATTGGCGTCTAGTTTGCAAAACTCGACACGGGAATCCACCCTCACAAACAACGCCCCCCCCTCCTTCAACAACTAGGAGTACAGTGCTTGATCTATTCAGAGGAGAGAATAAAGTACATGTCACCCCGTACAACATGAACAATGTTCCAGCGGACCGCAATGTCAGAACTCGGTAACACAAACGGCGCCGGCACTGGAAACGGCACCGGCAATGCTCACCACCATGTAGACCTTGTAGGGACGCTTGCTTCTCGTCCTGGACAATCCTAATGAATCAGAAGATGGGAGCAGCCCAAGACCGCCAAGCATTCTCTACCGACCTACCGACCTACCGGCCTACCGACTTCGCCATCTTGTCCGAGACATTATGATCAGTTTTGGGCTTGTCCTCCGCCCCGCGCCAGCTTGAACGAGGCGATGGATGCACTGCGCTCGCTGGTCTAGGGGCAATCGCCAATACGAAAGCCAGACCATGACATCCACCTCGCAGTATCATCATCAGCATGCTTTGCTTGTCTCGTTTCTGCTGACTCGGCTTGCCTGGTCTCGAATCCAACAATGCACCACATAACCCATGCCACCCAGGCTGCCCCAGATGGCAAAGAAAGGACAATGAGGCCTGCGTGGCCTGCGTGGCCTGCGTGGCCTGCGTGGCCTGCGAGGTGTGTGGGTCTATCTATCACAAATGTCTCTCCCTCACACAACACTCATCTCGTTCAATACTGTCCTGTAGTCTTTCCATCACACTTCTTTTTTTAGCATCTCAATTTCATCTTCTTCCCTATGTCTTAAACCGCCCTGTGTATGGCGAAAAGATGCCATCACACACAGGCCTATCGTGCGTGCGCGTACCAAATCGCTAAAAATGACTAACACTTAAGACCAGAACACGCACACGTGGGGCCCAGGGAAGTAGAAGCCGGCCTTTTTTTTTTTTTTTTTTTTATTTCATCTATTTATTGCTTACGCTATGCATCCCCTTGTCCTGTCAGTCTTGGAATCCACGACCTTTGCAAATTGGAAAGTCGACAACGAGAACCTTCCTCCATAGCAAACGTAGCATCCTAATTCTCGCTGTATCGACCGAGAATGCATGTTACTACCGAAAAGACTTTGTCTCAATAGGTTTGATTACGTGGGGCCGCTATGTCAGCTCACGACTTAAAAAAAAAATACTAAACAAAGACATACGACTCCATTATCCAATCCTTCCTAATCGTCCTTGGGCGGATAAGGAGAGAAATAAAACGTTGTTTTATCACGCGAGATTTTTTTTTGTGCCTCATTAATGAAGAAGACCAGACCCGAGACAATGTTCACCATGTCTTATCTGCTGCTTACCTGGTCATCATGCTAATGCTATATAATTTGTTGTCTATCAACTATGATTATATGAAATTACCAAAACCATCGTACAAGACGCTAAAGCCACTTCACCTTAGCGATGTGGTCGACCTTCTTCTTGCTATTCTTGACGAATCCAAGAGCTCGCATTTCCGCCAGCCCGCGGTAGAACATGACCAGCGTCTTTCGTTCATCACCTTCCCCATGACTGACAAGAGCTTGGAAGGCTGACCACAGATCGGCAACGTTGATTAAACTGCCGGTTTCGAGGTAGAGCTGGTACAAAATGGACGTAGCAGGCATGGTTGTTTGCAGTCCATTGTTACCTGGCTTACAGCATGTGCAATTGAGATAATCATATGGACGACTTAAACATCTCTCAAACGCCATCCTTGGTCGTGGCATGAATACCTCCCTGGAAGGCGACATCGAGTCGTAGAGCCAGCACTCGGAGAAGAGGACGGCGACACAGTCGGTATCCGGGTAGTGCGACGATAGGGCCCCCGTGGACTTGTCGATGATGTCGGTCAGCATCTTGTCTTCGTCCCGAAGAGCTGCCGAGTCTTGACTGAGTTGGACTTTTTGAGCAATGACAGTAGTTCGTACAACTTTGCTGTGGCCGCTGTACTTGCTCCTCAGCGTGATGCCAGCTCTCTGGGCTCTGTCCTGAAGTTGCTCGAGTTCCTCTAGAATCGACTGAAGTGTGCTCGCCAGGCTCAGATCTCCCTCATCCACGGCCTCGCCCAGGCCGAGAAGTGCATCTCCCACTCTGAAGATGTCAACCGCCCGACGCAGCAGCGTAGACAAAGCATTTGCATCCATATGGCGGATAAACTGCACTAAAGATGAATCGTCCTCGGACAGACGTGCTCCGCCAACCAGATTGTCAACATATGCTCTAGAAAACGGGCCTCGATGCACACCGGCCGCTTGCAAGAGAAGAAGATACCGGAGGAAGCGCTGATCCCACAAAGCACGCGTTTTGTAGCCATTGTTGATCTGGGCGATGAGGTAGTCATCATTCTCGATTAATGACTTAGCATGCTGCAAGGACGACTGCGTGTTCTTATCCACTTCGTGTTCAACGACACGGCGGAAAGAAGGTAGATTACGAATTGCTTCTAAATGCTGCGGCTGAGGCAACCCGGCTTCGTTTTCTGGGAAACAAAAGACACTTAGGGGGTTCGCATAAAAGTGACACATATATGCGTACTGCGAAGTGTCAGCACCGCAAAAAAAGACAACGTCATAGAATTTAGGTCTGCAGAATCGCACCTTTAACGAACTGATGAAGGACTGAATACCAGCTACGTGCTCATGCTGTCGGTCCAACATACTTCGTAGGAGAGTAGCGCTAAGACGCAGCGGCACGTCGGCTGCCGCGACGGCGCCGTTGAAAACTGCTTCGAGGATGCTGGCTGTCTGGACGCCATCAAACCGGGCACCATATATCAGGCGACAAGCCGATTTCAACAAACGTGACTGCAGTAGCTCCACCGATGTAGCAACGCCAAATAACAAAGTGAATGGAATCCGGGGCCGCCAGGAGCTGTTTGGGAAGGACGGACGTTAGCCGAATATGACGGGCTGACAGAAACCTGTCGGACAGTCTACGTACTGGAATAGAGTAATCAAGTCAGACAGCAAGCTGCTCTCGAAGCCCTCGCTGTCCTTGAAGGCGACAAAAACATGATCGCACTCAAGGGGCTTGATGTACGCCTCCAATGCCTCGAGGTCGTAATCGAGATATCGTCGACTCTAGTGCATGATCGTTAGCATGTTCTTCATTCCCATATCCGAACAGAAGGAGAAGGAAAAAGAAAAAAAAAAGAATATGAGAGCAAAGACCGGTTTGATTGTTCCCCGCTGCCAATGCGGACAGACTCACATCATGGCTACTTTCAATCTGCAAATCGTCCTCGTCGGCGTCTCCCACACTCGCCGTCGCATCGCGAATCGTCTTCTTCAGCGCAGCCTTGAGCGTCAGGGCCTCGGAGGACCTCAGCCTCACGAACTTGCTGGCGCCCAGCGGCAGCGACTCGGCGAGCTGCTCGAACAAGAGGTCCTGCGACGCGATGTTCGGGCCCGTGATGATGAATGCGCAGGGAATCTGCTCGGTGCTTTTGCCAAGTCAGCACACTTGTCCTCGCCAACGGGGCAAGATTGCAGAAAAAGAACAAAATGGACCTAGGAGAGAATATAGACTTACCAGTCCTTGGAAGAGCGCACGAAGCGAGACACGGCCTTCAAGGTAGCCGAATTAGACTCCCTCAGGATAGTCTGCCAACGTTACAATCCGCCCCGAAGCAAACGCGAGGCGGCACAAACGCACCTGGATCCTCTCCTCCACCACCCGCCACGATCCATCGAACCTCCTCCGCCGCAAGCTCACGAAGCGCTCCTCCTCTTCCCCGTCGAGCAACGGCACGAACGCGGGCTCCCTGCCTCCGGCGCCGCTCTCCGCCGCGGCCCTGCCCACCCTGCGCCTTTTGCACGGGCGAGCCTGGGCGTCGTCCTGCCCCGGGTCGAATATGTAGGCAGCCTGTTACGGCGTCAGCTCGGCCCGATGCTTTGCAGGGAACGAAAGAAAAAAAAAAGAAAAAAAAAGGACATGTCGGGGTTGGTGAGGGGGTCGGTACCTGATAATCCCGCTGGGTGAAAACGTCCCCGCGGCCTTGGTCGTCCATTGTGCACTGGATGCTTTTTTTAAAATCAGGAGGTGGATGTCGTTGTGCTTGAGACGCGTTGAGTGAAGAGAGACGCGATGTACAGTCTGCGCACTGTGACTCTACTGTACGAGGTTTTTCTTGAGAGGCCGCTGCGTGTGGAAATCGTTTTTTTTTTGGTGTAGGGATAGAATGTCATCTACTTGTCATCCTCGTTGTGCTCTTGAATTGCGGTCTGTCCTGAGTCGAGTCTCATGCAGCCTCCGATCTTCACATCCTCTCACCACCGCACCTCACCACCGCACCTCACCACTTAGAAAGCAATGGAGCGCCAACACAGCGCACACCGCCGGAAATCACTATTAAAGGTAAACCAGGTCTTGTAAAAACAAAAGTAGATTCCATCGTGAATTTCATAAGCTAAAATGAATATATATCCTCTCAAAACTTTTTCCGGCCAGAGGTCAAAGAGAGGAAAACAGAAAACACTCTCGTTCCCATCTCTGACTACACCCGTGAGCGGCACAATAAGATAGAGGGAGAGAAAAAAGGTGCCAGAAAATATGATCGCAGTTTCCCTCTGTACACGTGAATCAGATGAGTATCAAATCCTCAAGCCCAAAGACAGACCGTAGAGTCCTCGCTTGCATCCCCAGTATCCCAAACCAAACCACTCCCCATCCTCTCCCCCCCCTTTTTTTTTGGGAATAAAAAACCATGCTCACTCGTCCGTCATGTCCTTCAAAGGCTGTGCTTCGGGGCTTGCTCTTCAGTCCATCCTGTGGGTTCGCGTATAGGTGCCATGCTTAGTCCCCGACTCGAAATGCTGATGTACTTGTTGCTGTCTCCTTCGCCCGCCCACGAGTGGCTCTTACGTGAGTCGCTATCAGACTAATGCACTCCTGATGGAGGCAAAAGATAGATAATCATACACCAACCACCCAATATTCCTTCCTGCTCCGACCAAATCGGTAACACGAGCATGTTGCAAAAGCACGTGACTCCTGCGCCAAAGATAATGAAAGCAAACCATAACGACACTTTGAACACTAGGACAGAACATGACGCAGTAATACCACTTGAAGAAAGTAGTTTTACTAGAGACTGTGAAACCAGCTTATATGCTGTGCAAATGTGATATCACCTATTTAGGACAAACTCCAATGAATTTAAGTATCGTGATCATGATTGATTTGACCACGCTGCAAAGCTTACTTCAAGTGCCGTTAGATATCTCGCATGAAAAGTCCCTGGAGCGACTCATACCTCATCAACAGCTTCCTCCGCAGCGACTTCTGCTTTCTCGGCCTTGGCTTCTGCGCTGGGCTCAACTGATTTGGGCTCGCTGTCTGCTTTGACGCCGTTGGATTCAGGCTTTTTACTGTCGCCGATGGCATTGGTGCTGCCATTGACCCCATTGGTGGAGGTATCGCCAGCCAGCAGCTTGTTCCACTTGTCGAGCAATGTTTGCGAGCGCTTCTTGAACTGAAACTCTTCCTCGCGTGGAATGGAATCGAGTTTCAGGATCGCCTTGAGAACCTTGTTGATCTTGGTCTCGCGGATGATGGATACCTCCAGGTTCCCAAACTTCTCGAGTAGAGTAATGAATTCAGACATGGATTGCATTTCCTCCTCTTTGGGCTTCTGCTCTCTTGTCAAAAGGCCTTTTTGAAGCTTGTGACGAAGGAACAGGACTTCCTTCTGCAGACATGGTTAGCAGTAGCACTTGATCAGGCATTGGCAGGTCACATGGCCAGTTTAGTCTCACGTACCACTCTGCGTTTGTGGCGAGCCTCGGGAGACAACTTGGGCTCAGAGTGTTCCGCTTTCTTCTCAGCAACCTCCTTCGTTTGCTTAGCCTTCTTGGCCTTGACCTTTGTGTTCTTGGCGGCTGATCCACCAACAGACTTTGGAGTGGCTGAAGGTGCCGCGCCATTTGCTGTCTTGGGCGTAGACGAAGTATTAAGCTTGATCTTGGGCTTCTTGGACGATTCCGGACGTTGTGGAGTCTGCGCAATATCTTAGTATTAGCCCCAACTCCGCTTAAATCACACTCATATCGCCGAAAGAAGGGGAGGAAGGGGAGGAGGGAGCGGTTTTCTAGCTTACGGCAACCTCATCATCAGCCTTTCGCTTCTTTGACTTCTTCGCTGAAGCTTCGACGTCATCCATCTCGACATCCTCATCCTCAAAAGCCTTCGCTTTGCTCTTCTTGCCCTTTTTGGGGGTGGCGGCAGCCTCACGGCGTGCTTCTTCTTGAGCCAACAACTCATCCTGAAAGCTCTGCAGAATATCTTTGTAGTATTCGACGGGATGGTGTTCAATGGCCAATTCGAAGGCAGCCTTTAGGTCCTTTCGCATCTTCTCATTGATTAAATTTCTAGCTTTCTCGGCGGTGAGCTCCGAGAGATTTGTATTTTTCTCCCAACCACTATAGTCCAAAATTGTCAGCGCCACCACTTCAGACAAAAATCCGACCTGGGCCCTTTCAAGAGGCGGGAACAAAGAGCAGTATTTGGGATGCTCACAATTCATTGGTATGAAGGTACATGACAGGAAACGTCCTGTCATTGACACGCTTGCCGCCATCGGCAAAGGGTTCGGAAAAGGTACCGTCTGGTCGAGGAGCAGACACCGGTCGACTAGTAACAAGCGCGTGGGGAAGCATATCCTCGTCACAAATAATTGCGGGCCAGGCAGGAAAGCCCTTGAGTTTGACTAAGAAATGGTCACCAGGCTTGGCGTCAGTATGGGTTAAGCGAGCTTTTGAGCCCTTCCTGCTGAGGCCGCCGCCAGCTGATTTGCGACGACCGCCTTTGTTTTTAGTCGTTGGGGTGTCTGCAACTGTGACGGGGTTGGCATCAAGATCGGTCATGGTCAAATCCACTATCTCTCTCGTATCGACATCCGCGTCAGCCGCAGTAGCGTCCTCTTTTGGCTCGGGCTTTTCGGTCGCCGCATCAGCAACAACATTGCCAGGTGTCTCGACATCTGCTTAGGCGCTCAAGTTAGCGCGCTTGTAATGAGGAAAGAAACGACAGAGATGAGTTCCACAAGCCACGCGACAGTAGGTTGATGATGAAGTAGGCCGATTCCACAGAAAAAAGTTTTATCGTCGGGCATGGCAGGGGCCGCGCGGAAAGCCAGTGTGGGTGAAACCTACCATTTGAAGTGGTTGCGACCATTACAACAGCTTCAGCTTCAGCTTCAGCTTCGCCTTCGGGCTTGGCCGCGTCAGATTCAACCTCTGGGGCGGTAGTGGGAGGGTCAGCAGCAACTGGCGCTGCGACTTCTGCCGTCGTCTCGGGGGTTATATCAGCCATTGCAGCTCAGTGAAGGGCACAGTTACTGCTGCGCGGCTAGCTCTAATGAGAGGGCAGACGTTGATGCAAATTTGGCCCCGTGTGACCGATCCGTAGCCTCACGGGCAATCAGATAAAGCTTGGAACGAGAGTGCAAACGCGTAGCGGGTCGCGTATGGGTGTAGAATGGAGGGAACCGAGCCGCAGAAGCGTGTTTGCGCGATGTCGACGAGGGTTGTGCAGAAGGATTGCGCAATTGCAAGAGATCACAGCCACTCCCACGTCCTGCCTTGGATGGGGGGTTGATGAAGGGGAAAACAGCAATAGCTGGGCACGGCAGGCCAAAGCAAGCGAACTCCAACCAACGTCACCAGCAGGCCATCACGTGATCGCGGGATGTGGGTGAGCGGATGAGTGGGTGAGTGGATGAGATGACTGGGTCGAAACGAAGGCTTTTTGGTCTTGCAATCTGGTCGCAGACTCGCGGACTCGCGGACTCGCGGACTCGCGGCCTCTCGATCCGTCTGACCTAGCCTCCTATCTCATCAGCTCATCATCCATCAGTGATTAATCACACGTTCTGGCCAGCATCCCAGCCGTTGACGCGCCAGACACGCCAGACACGCCAGACACTCAGACACCCAGGCAACCCAAACAACCCAAACAACCCAAACAACCCAGACAAACCCAGACAATGCAGTATCACCACCAGCCACCACCGATGGTCGAATGCTCACACACTCTCCAACAACTGTCCAAAGCGTCGCGCGGCTTTCTGTGCACCGTGCACTGCAACTCTTCGTGCTGAAAGCCCCCAAATGCAGCCACGCCAATCCGCCTTCCACACTTGCCCGCACTTCGCGCCATTGATTTGTTGCCATGGACATGCCCGTCTCACAACATATCACGGTTGTGCTTTTCTGTCAAGCCGTTTCAATAAACGCGCAAAGTCCTTAATTTGACATCCATACATGCAGCGTGCCCCTGCCCGTAGTTTAAAAGTAATATACACAATTTCCCACCTCCCACAAAAGTATTAGCGGCTCGGTTTCTACTCGTCGTCGTCTTCGTCGCCCTCTTCGTCGACCTCCATTCCTTCTGCTGCCGTAATCGTGAACTCTCGTTCTTGATCGACTCCAACGTAGCTGTCACTCATGAGGAAGAGTTTCAGATGATGCTCTCCGGCTGTGGGCACAGTGTACTCGAGTCGCACAGCCAACTCACGGCCAATCGTTACGCGCTTGATGGCCAGGAGATTGCGAGTCTTGTCGTCACCAACCACCAGCCACCAATTTTCCATCTTTTTGCCGGGATAGAACGGAGCGTGGACCGTGCTGTCAACCTCGCCGTCCTCTTCCACATTGCGAATGATCTTGATTTGAAGGTAGGAAGGTTCACCGGCCCGTATTTCATCTTCATCAAGAACCTCATGCTCCAACTCAAGATCAGGATATTTGTCATTGGTGAAGTTGGCAGCCTGGGCAAGCAGACTTTGCGACAGCCCGAGACGCTTGACTAGATTGTTGTACTCGGGATTCTCATCTGGATTCATGGCCTCCATGAAATCAAAGATATCCTTGATACTGCTCAGACGAGTTAGTAATGAACATCTAGCTGCCGTAAAAAAAAAAAAAGAAAAAAAAAAGCCGCAATCGTCTATACAGTTCTCAACTTACCCAAAATCATTTGCAACCTTGACAACCTCGGGTGCAAAGTGAGGAATCTGCTTAAGCGGACTGTCTCGGTCCCACATTGCTTGAACCACCATCTGCGACATTTCCATGGCGTTCATCGCATTTAGATGCCCATCTGACGACAAAATATCCACCGTCGCGCTCAACAGACTCAATATCCTCGATAGCAGGGTCTCTTGATCCTTGGCCAAGTCTATTGGAAGCTGCATCCTTGAGAAGTGCGCTTGAAGGAGCACAAATGCTTTAAAATGTGGCGAGTCATACACAGGCTGGGACATCTTGACCGGAACTCTGTCGTAGATGCGCCGAAGCAGATTTTCTTCATGTCTGCGAACCTGGATGGTCTCAAATTCAGTGGCTGACGTAACAATCTCCAGGATGCCCTTAAGTTTGGTTCGGGCGCTGAGCGAGAGCAGAAAGGTCTGCATAGTGATATATGATATATTGTAGTATGCACAAATCATGGCAGCATTCTGGGGCGAGACACTTCCATCCTCATCGTCAAAGTCAATGATCTTGGATTCGCTCAATTCGCGCAATGTTGTCTCCACCAGGTCGGACATATAATTACTCAGTCCATCGTGTGTTGTGCTGGTCAAGCTATAGTAACTGGGGTTCGCCAGCAAACGGCGGTAAAAATAGGTGAACGTGGTCCAGTTGATAGCGTCGTCTCCAGACTCGATCATTTTTGTGCTAATCTCCGTCACGAAGGCGTCGTGGAGATAGTTATGCAGGTGTGACTCAACTGGTAGAGCTTCGTTCAGGAATTTTTTGTAGTATTCGCGCTTGACTGAGGGCACCATCAGAACACCACGGCCTCTTCCATCCTTTGACGGCTTCAACGACTTCCCAAACATCTGCAACACTTCGCTGAGAGGGTAGTCGATATATCGATGTTCTCTACCCTCGAAATACTGCGTACCCATTACAATCACGAGATGGGCTATGCTTGTCAGCTCCCAGCAGACGTCTCTTGACGCAACAAGTACTTGAATCGCACCGTTATCATACAAGTGCTTGACTATACGCCTATCGTTTTGACTAAGCGCCTCGTGGTAGTATCCGACTCCATGAGACAATGCTTCTGCCAAGGCCTCTTCGTGAACTCGCTCAAGAAGTGGCCGCATCTGCCCGACTTCGGCGTGCAGGAAGCGATCCTCATCATCGTCTGCCACACAGGCTGCTAGAAGATCTCTGGCTGTTTGTCTCGTTTGCTTCCTGCTAGCCACAAAGATCATGGCAGGCTGGTCTGTTGACATCTGTGTAATGGCCAAATAAGCGGGTTTCGCCATCGCCAACATAAGAGACGGGAAGTGAGGGTTGGAATAAGATTGAACGTGTAGTTCAAGGGGAACAGGCCGGACGTGAGGGCTAAAGTTGTAAATATCGTGCTTTTTCGCGTCAATCCACTCGCCGATATCTCGAGCATTCGCCAAAGAGACACTGAGCGCAACAATACGGAGTGGGAGTTCGGTCTGCGTTCGAATATAGTGCATACGAGAGACGATGATCTCGTAAACATACCCCATATACCCCCCCAAAAGGTGAACGTCGTCGGCGATGAATAACTCAACGGTCTGGACGTTCTTGCGTCTCTTCCACTGCCTTGACAATACATCCCATTGCGTTGGGGTGGCAAGAATGAGATCGCCTTTCTCGAGAAGCTTTAGATCAGTTGCCGTTTCGCCACTGAGCTTCACAATTTCCTTTCCGCCGTTCAGATTTGCAAGTCTCTTCTGCCAATCCTGCAACTTAGCGTCGACGATCTCCTGGAACGGAGCGATGTAGACTGCTCTGCCTGTGCCCTCTTGGGTCCAGTGACGAAGAATAGCAAATTCTGCACAGACCGTCTTACCACTTCCTGTGGGTGCGCCAATAAAAACATTTTGGTCGGTTTTGTACAATGAATTGAAAGTTTGCGTTTGAATTCGGTTGAACTGTTTCCAAGAAGGATAGAGGTCGATGTAGCTGGAGACTTTCAAGGCAGAGACGGGGAGAGGTTGCAGCTCTAGTAGCTCTGTGTGAGGAGGAAACTTCTCAGGGAGTATGAGCTTGTGGAAAGGAATAGCCAGTCTGGTTTCCGAATGCATCCATCTATCTGAAATGACAGAGACGAAGTAGTTGGGGGGCATCGGATCAATAATTGGAACTGTAAAGTCAATAACGTGCTCGTTAGATTCAGACTCGGCATAGTCCTTGCGGAGCATAAAGGTGTCATGAAACAAGATGTCCTCGCCATCGCAATCCTCCGCAATAACCCAGAAGCTTTCAGCAGCACCGTGCAAAGCATCATCCCACTCGAAGTTGGGCGTTATACTGAGCTCAATCCTGAGCATTGATCGTGTCATGGGCTGGACTTGAGCTTGAACATCAACTCTCGGGAACTTTCCAACGAAACTGCAGACGGCTCTACCAGCCTTAGGCATCCCGAGCAGTTCGCCCATGCGTGGAGGGTCTAGATCAAAATAACTACTCCATGCAACATCGATTCGCTCCGCTTTCTGTACGATCTCCTTGGAACAGGTTGGAAATTGGCGCAAGGGAGACATCGTGGGCCACATCCGCTTTTCGGCCATCTTGCAAAGGTCTAGGGCTGTCTTGGCAACAGATGCCCAACCTTTCTTGAGAGCGATTTCGAAAATCGCGCGCAAAATTCTGCCGGCGCTTTGTGTTACATAGACCATATCGGCCATGAGCGCGAGCCCGTCCAATTTTAGTCGCGATATGTATGCTTGAAGAAGCACATTGATCTTGGCATGAGGCTCTTCGATGCTCTCCTTCACCGGAACTGGCACTCGACCCATTAGTTTAGCCAGCTCTACCTTCTCGTCTTGCCGTACTGGGATGTACTTAAATTCGGCACTGAGCGCGAACACTAGGAAGAGTTCGATGGTGGTGATGGAAGGCTGGATTAGGTTGTTGTACGTGTCCATAGACCCCGATGTAATATAGTAGTGCGAAGCGATCCGGCCAAGTTCTGTGGATTGCAACCTACCAGACTTCTCATCATATCGAATCAGGTTGGATCTTCTCAGAAGTAATGCAGCAGAATGAATGAGGTCGACACGCTTCTGCTCTAACGTTTCATCGTCTTCGTATTCAGCACCAACTTGGTATAATCCTGGAGACCGAAGCATTCGAACAAAGAGGTATGTATAACCAAACCACTCGACACCTTCATCACGAGTGCGAACGTTACCGAGAACTATTTCGGCGTTCAGGTTATCGACCAACTTGCTGACGAACTGACTCTCAATGGGGAGCTGTTGATTCAGTAGGGAGAGGTAGTACTGGATTTCGGTTTGAGTTGTAATAATAATGCCCTCGCCGTAGGTGTCGAACTGGGGTCGACCAGCACGGCCAAGCATTTGCAAAACATCTTGCGGGCTCAGCTCAACCCAACTACCCTTCTCTGGTGAATAGACTTGGGTGCCTTTAATCACAACAGTATGGGCGGGCAAGTTGACACCCCACGCAAGAGTCGCGGTTGAAACGAGAACTTGTATGGCACCGCTGGCGAAGAGGTCCTCCACATCTGCTCTGTCCACTCGATTCATGCCCGCATGATGGATTCCAAAACCGTAGGGCAATATGTCTTTGAGATCTTTATCAGTAGCCTGACTAGCTGCTTCATTCAGCACCTCTCGGCTTCCTGCATCATGCCGCAGAACTTGATTGATTGTGTCTAGCTCCAATGCCTTGTCGCGAATGTACTTGGCTGTCTTGGCTGTCTCTTTTCTGGAATGCACAAATATGATCATTTGGTTTCTGTTGGACCCAACGTGCTCCATGACTTTGTTGTATGTCACATCGTTCATAGTCTTGAGCTGTTTGATAGCTTTGCGATCAGTGACGCCAATGAACTCTTGTCTCAGCGGGCAAGGTCTGAAGGTGCTGTCGAAATGGTGCAGATCCTTCTGTACATCTACCCGAAGAAAGCTAGCGACGTCCTTATAGTTGGGTAGCGTAGCAGACAATCCCACAATCCGAACGGGTTCGCCACTTTGTTCGGTCTTCCTAATGGTTCGAGCCACAATACTTTCCAGCACAGGTCCTCGGTCATCATGAAGTAAGTGGATCTCATCAATGATAATGAGCCTCACGAGATTAGTGTATGTCAAATCAGTGGACTTTCGTGTGATGACATCCCATTTTTCTGGGGTTGTGACTATGATCTGCGTCTCGGCGATTTGCTGTTTTGTGAGCTGACGATCACCTGTCAGCTCCGATACGCGGATGCCATATGGCTCCAGTCTCTTCCCGAAGTTTCCGACCTGCTCTTGGACCAGTGCCTTTAATGGAGCAATATATACAATCTTGAACGCATCTAAGTCAATATCGCCAGTCTCAAGGTCTCGATTCTTGCCAATTTCCCGCAATATCGTCAACATGGCAACATTTGTTTTACCACTACCAGTAGGTGCACAAATGAGCATGTTGCCATCGTCATGGAACGCAGAAGAATAACATTTTGACTGAATCCTGTTCAGTGACTTGGCGGTGCTGAAAGGCTGGCGAGACCATTCAGGCATGTCAGTGATGGGAATTAGCGTATCAGTCGGGTCAGTACGCTTTTTGGGAGGGGGAACATGGATTTCCTCGTAACCCTTGAACGATCTTTTCGTAGATCCTTCGGGCAATCTAACTTTTGCATTGGTCATTAGATGATTGCCCTGGTCAAAGACCAAGTTATCAAGGTTAACCACTTTTTTGGGCTGCAAGCCTCCGATCAAGTAGCCCTCACCGCGCTCTTTTTTGGGTGCAGTCCCGTTGAAGGAGGCCGGAATGTCAATGTCCATCTTGATGTCCATCTTTTTCTTCCTGTCATCTCCATCGGCAACCTTGCCATGCAGCTCGTCAAGAATCTCTTGAAGGCCTTCAGAGCCCATTTCACGTTCGACCTCGGCACGAGACTCTGCCGATTCTGCTCGTGCTAGTTTTGTAAGCCAGAAGACCCTTTCTCTGTTTTCGACCAACTTTTGCACCAATTCGTGATGTTCGAAGTCAAACAATTCCATGAGATCGTTCTCAATCTCTCGAAGCGACTTCTCCTCCCCTTCAGGCTCCTCTGGCTCACCAGATAGAATGCGCAAAGCATCTTTTGTCTTTGTAGCCTGTTCATGGGCGTCTGCATACAGTGTACCAATTTGGCGTTGCAGCCAAAAGGCATCGATTTCTCTTGCGGGTATCAACTTCCTTGATTCGCCTTTCCCTTTATCTGCAAAAGGACCAGAATCGAGAATCATTTCCTCATCATGAACAACATCTTCGGCGGGTTTAGGGGCAGGGGAGCCGTCTGCCTCGTCCTCACCCTCGCCCTCCTCATCATCTTCGGAAGACTCGTCACGAACTTCACGAACGATTTCATCCTCATCCTCGTCTTCGTCGAAGGCAACAGCGACACCCTGACGCTCATCAATCTCTGCATCATCGCCATTGGCATCACCCATGTTGACGTCTTCCTCATCGTCTTGGGCGTCGTAATCGGTGATCTTCTTCCCCAGATTCACTAGCTCATTAAACTGTTTCGGACTCAAAGTTGCGCCAATGATATCGTCAATTTCCTTCTTCTTGTCTAAATCCTTCAGGTCATCATCCTTCAAATACTCGAGTACAGCATCGGCCGCACTGCGAACAACTTCATGGGGAACATCCCCCAGATTTGTTGCCACAAGTGTAAGGATTAGATCGAAAGTCGCACGCGTTGCCGGCGTCCTAGGTCGGTAGGTAATGCCTTCAATCAAGGCATCGTTTGCGCCAAGAACTCCTGCGGCTCGCAGTTGTGCAGCCTCTGCCTTCCGTCTTTTTTGCTCCCTGAGTAAGACATCCTCGCCTTCTTGGAGTGACCCTCTTTCTACGTTTGGCATACCGGATTGTTTCTTCGGCTTAGGAGCCTCCTCCCGACCTACCCGAGCGCCCATGTCTTTGATGCTTAGTCTTCCAGCAAGCGACTCTGGGTCACCCGTGGCCTCGTCCGTTCGTCGTGTGACAAACCGACGGTCCGCCTGGAGGACCAGGTTGGACATGGCCGAGTACTTGTACTGTGAGACATCGCGATGAGGGTCCGACATGTTGACGCGCGTTGTAGCTGTTGTAGATGGTCTCACGAGGGAGAACGTCGACACGCTCGACGACAGCTCGGGGAGCTTGGTCGCTAAATTACCATAGATGTCTCGACTATGTAATTCAACCGGCGTGCGCGTTTCGAAACGATGATGTACGTAGTATTGGCGTTATTGTTGTTGTCGCTGTTTGAAAGAGTTGAGATGATATCGTGTTGCCACCGCGATGCGACTGAAGCTCTCTATTGATGATGTTTGATAAATTTCGAAGTTCAGCCCGCCAGACTGCCGCACTTGCACTAATTAGTCCTCCAATCTCAAGTAAGAATTAAGGTGGCTGTGGAGACCACCAACCCCACCAACAACCACTACCACCAACCACCGACAAGCACCGACAAGCACCGACAAACTCCAACAACCACCTCCGTATTCTGTACTCTGTACTCCGTACTCCGTACTCCGTGAATAATTATTACCTATACCTACCTATGCAACCATCGTTTCCCACAGCTTCGAAACACAGCATGGTGACGAGCTTGATGTGGGGCGAACTTCTGGGCCCGTAGTACTCCGAAAATCATGGCGTCTTCGGCAGAGTCTGCAGTCGCAGATTTGAAAAAGAGATTGGAGCCATTCATCAAGCCCCGTGAACAAGTCAACTACATCAGACGCGTCTTGGCTCTTGAGCTTGGCTCCTACAACGGAGACGGCCCTATTCAGCAGCCCCTGCCACTCAACGACAACCCCGTCCACAGACAGATTGGACCAGAATTGAAAGGGCCCTACAGAGACTATATCAAGGCTCTCGATGCCAGCAATTCTGCCAGACAAGCCTTTGATGAAGTTTCTCAAAGGCAGCATGAACTCCCACCTCCAGCCCCAGATAGTGGCAAGAAAGCATGCCTTCTGGAAGACTACTTAGCAGTTTCAAGGCTACGCAAGAAGCGCGATAGTCTTGTCATAATACAAAGCTTCCTGAAGCTCTTCTCTGAGACGTCTGTTGCACCTCTCGGGCCCCGACATCTAGAGCAAGCGTTGAAGGATGCGCACCCTCAACCAAAATTGCCAGCGGAACTACTGAACAGTTTTGTGGTGGAACAAACTTCGCCTGAAGTCGATGTTCAAAGCCGCGTATGTCAACTGGAGAAGACGGTTTTGAGAGCAAAGCTGCTGTTGAAGCAAGAAGAGGTGTTGCTGGCCGAAGCAAAGGCAAGATGCCAGACGACGCCAAAACTTGTGAGCAATGGGGCGAAATTTGAGGCTCTTAACAGCACACGAAACGACCTGATCAGTTGGATCGAGAGGGAGCTCAGTAAGGCATCCCCAGAAGAGAACAGGAGCTGTGAGGGAGTGCAATCGACGCAGAACCAGGCGGCAGCAACAGTTGAGGCTGCGATTAAGCTCCAGATGGACCAGATCCAACATAAATACAAAGAATACGTGGTTGTGCGAAAGGACTTGTTGGCCAAGTTATCAAATATTCCTCAGCCGTTGCTACCACCTCCAGCATCTGTAGAGATGGATATCAAGTTTGCTGAGCCCAAAGGACCTCCTGCCGTGGACTATCTTCTTATCCCCTGCATCGAGGAACTCCTATCGAGTTCCAGGCGGCAAAAGGCTCTCATTACTCATAAAACACACTTTATCACGACACTGAAGAACCAAAGCATGGAATCATGTCAGGTCATTAGTCGTTTAGCTGAGGAAAGCCAGCTGTTGATGACATATCCGATGAAAGACTCTGCACGCCGACGGTCGGGTGTGCCGGAACTCGTGGCAGTTACACATCCCGAGCGTCCGGACTTGGCTAGCAGGGTCAAATCATGGATATTCGCGGTTGATGCTTCAAAAATCGGAACTCTGGAAGCTGTGGCTGAGAAGGTCGAGGTTGGCCAGATAGCCTTGGAGAACTCAATGAAAACTCTTCACGAAATAGAATCCCTGCTGGGTGTTCGAGGAGAGCAGAGAGACGGTATAAGCGCTGTGACGAACTACATGGAAGATGACATGTGGCTCGATGATGACGGAGAGAAAACGGCCAGTGTCAATACAGTCAATAAAAAGCTGCCAAAGGTGAAGTCCGGTACATCCCAGGATAGGACTGATCCGTGGGCCAGACTTCATGGAAACCTAGGGCTCATCGGTCACGATGATGTGCTTTAATAAATCAATCTTGCGCCAAAATAATAATAATAATAATAATAATAATAATAATAATAATAGAAAAAGCTGGTAGAAGAGTCATCCTGGATTCGTAAACCCCCTTTTCTTTATGTACCATTTCACCCTATATACCTTGACTACAAACTCGGAACAATTCTGTCAAAACACACAAGACCTCTATTTCCCTGCTAAGATGGCGGATATTCTCATCGCCAGATCTAAAATGGATAAGTGTTCATCTGCGCCGTCCACCAACCTCTTGTCTACTTCAGAAAATACTAGGACAATCTTGTTTTTATGTATATCTGTTATCGTCTCGTCCGTAGTCAGATACTGGTAAAGCTGTGCAAAAACATTAGTCACGGTGGCATAAACAGCATCCAACAAGGAGAACCAACCTGGGAGACTACTTGAGTCGCACTCCATCCATCAGCTACCATGTCTTCCACAAGCTTTAGCATCGAGCGACAGGTCTGTCCTGCACCGCGTGGACGCATAGCATCTATCAACGAAGAGATGGTTTGTTCGGGAATGATACCGGCAATATCTTCCACAATTTTGACTGTTATGGGATTCCTATCGACGTCCATTCCCTCGTCGCCATCGGCGTCTTTATTCACAGCGCTGGCTCCAACTAACCTCGCGGCACTCTGCAGGAACGTAATTGCTTTGCGCAGATCGCCCTCACTGCATCGAACCAAGGCATCGACAGCTCCGTCCTCCAAACAGACGCCTTCTGCATTTGCTATGTCCTCCAGCCTCTTTTTCGCATTGCCTTGGTCAAGGCTTTTAAATCTGAATTTACTGCAACGACTTGCCAGAGGATCGATGATACGGGTGACATAGTTGCAAATCAAGCAAAACCGGGTAATTTTGCTGTATGTTTCCATTGTACGCCGCAGTGCGCTCTGTGCATCTTGAGTCATCG
The DNA here is from genome assembly GCA_000709145.1 of Balansia obtecta B249. Classification (NCBI taxonomy): domain Eukaryota; kingdom Fungi; phylum Ascomycota; class Sordariomycetes; order Hypocreales; family Clavicipitaceae; genus Balansia; species Balansia obtecta. The sequence goes on from JFZS01000070.1 coordinate 81,161, forward strand.
AATCGGCCTCATCAAGGATGATGATCTTGAAGGGAGGGCATGGGTACTTTGCCTTATAGCCAGGAGTAGGATTCGTCAATTGCATACGGGCAAAATTTTTGACCTTTTCTCTCACAATTGATATTCCCCGCTCGTCAGAGGCGTTGAGTTCGAGAACTCGAGATTTCATCATTTCGGGCCCGAAGAGCTCTTTGGCCAGAGCAAGCACGGTTGAGGTTTTGCCCGTCCCGGGGGGTCCGTAGAAAAGCATGTGAGGAAGCTAGAAACTCGCGTGTTGGTACATTATTGAGCTATAAATCTTTGCGTTTGCGGTACGAATGAGAAGATCATACATTAGAAGCTTGCAGTGTGCGTTGCAAGACGGTAACAGTGTGGTCTTGTGCCGCAACATCGTCGAGGCTCTTTGGTCGGCTGGAAATGGATCGTTAGAAGAAAAAACGGCTCAAAGCCCAAGCTTGCAAGTACCGCTTGGCAATAAACGCTTACTATTTTTCCACCCATGGTTGGTTTCTGGAATCGATCGGCTTCTGGTTCTTTTGCTCGGAAGATGCGCTATTGGCAGCCGCTGCTGCCTTCCGGGCCTTGAGGTCAAAGAAGCTGGCCATGCTTGACCAAACTGCCCAATACTGGGCAGGTGCTCAGCAGCTGGCTGATGATGTTCACGTCGTTTGGACGACTAGGTCAGCCACAGCTTCGCAAGAAGAACACAGGCAGTCGTACAGCATTGAAGATAGCTGGTGTGATGGAAATCGATTAACGCGTCTTGCGCGTCGAGCTAGACAGCGCGACTTGTGGTGGACGCGTGACCCACTATGCCACTCACTGTCGAACTCCCCCACCAGCCGCTTGCCGCATGCACTGTGCCTAATGTACAGTACCCCTCCCCACTGTACTCCTCCCTCTAAGCGAGCCCGGCCAGAATGGCGAGAGAGGGCGGCGAGTAAATCAATCATAAATCGACTTCATGTACGGAAAGTTATGGCTCGTATGGCGGCGGTTGCTTCGTGAGCCGGCGGGCTGTTGCATGCATCAAAATTTAACAAGGCCTTTTCTGTTTGTTCTCGAGGCCACGGTCAGTTGGCCTCGCACATCCAACGCACAGAATCAATCATATTGCCAACTTCATGACCCCACCCAAGCAAGCAAGCTGCAAGCAAGCTGCAAGCAAGCAGCAAGCAAGCTGGCACCGCGTCCCTCTCTTCCCTCTCCTCCTCCTCCTCCTCCTCCTCCTCCTCCTCCACGGAGTATTGTCCAGCTGCCAACTGGTGTCTCCCAACAAACATTGGCGCCGCTCCTACCCACGCTGCAGCGATTGCGGCGGTTGCTCACCCAATGCTAGGCGTGAACAGGCCTGCATCCACTTACAACAGACTGCACTTGTCCATGTCACGTCGCTTCTCACTTTGCTTCATTTCATTGCAACTCACTTCTTTTCTCCCCGTCTGCTTCTCCCTGCTTCTCCATCGTCCCAACCTTGATGCCTCCCCATCTGCTCGATCGGCCATCTTCATGAGAGACGTCTACATCCGTACGTGCAGTCATCATGGATCGGTCTATTATCCGCATATCCAAAGTTCGTCCCTTCAAACCCGTTTCCATCTTGAAGATCCTCGCCAGACGCTGACCCATCGCCATCTCCATGACAGGAGCTCAGTGACATCCAGAAAGGATCTGATCTCGGTTCGTGAGCTCCATACGACCTGTGGCAGATGTGGTGAATCCTGATTTTCTCTGACGTTTTTCTGACGTAGCCATCGCCGTTGCTTGTCGTGATGTTGATGTTCGCAATGTAAAGGCCATCATCACGGGGCCTCACGAGACTCCTTACGAATTTGGTTTCTTTGAGGTATGAAGCTCTGGAAGCGCCAGTTGTGTCTCAACCTCGACTGACTCGCTTTCTGTAGTTTAACATCAAGTTTGGCAAGGGTAATTCTTGAACTTGCTTTTTGCCTTCTGTTTGTGATGCTCATTCGTCACTAACTCGTGCTAGATTATCCATCCAAATCACCCAGCGTTCAATGCATTACCACTAACGGAGGTCGATGTCGGTTCAATCCCAACATCTACTCGAGCGGTAAAGTCTGTTTGTAAGTGGCTTCAACTTACATTTCTGTCCCCGAGTTTGCTATGCCGTGCTAATTGGGTAGATCAATATTGGGGTAAGAAATTCCCTCCCTGTACATGTCCACCAACGCTTTGTCTCCCCTTCATGTTGTTAAATATTATTCTCGTGCAGAACTTGGCGTGGTGAGCGAGGTGAAGAATGGTCCTCGGCTCAAGGGCTCGAGTCGATTCTGCTGTCTATTCAGAGTCTCATGTCAGCTAATCCCTACGAAAATGAACCGGGCTTTGAGGACGCAAATGAGGAATCGGACAAGATCGCGCAAAAGCACTACGTTCAGAAGGTTTGATGCTGTCCTTCTCCCATGGCCACATTTCTTTTTCCCCGCTGAGCATTTCTTCTGACATGCCCAACAGATTCGTCATGAAAGTCTTAGAATAAGTGTGATTCAGAGATTGGAAAGCTATCTCGGAATAAACGCGAACGAAAGACTCCCAAAACAACGAACCCGGTCGGATGACGATTGTGATGATGAAGACAACGTTGTTTTCGAGCCGTTTCGAGATCTATGCAAGCGACAATTTCTGTGGTACTACGAGTCTTACCTGGCATCAATCAAACAAGGCATGTCGGAAGTTAAGGAACTAGACTCATTTGTCAGGATGCCTTTCGAAATTGCCGGCAGTAACGCTATGGAGGGAAAATTTAATTATCGGGACCTTGAGCGTCGACTGCACAAGATTAAAGCCGTTCTCGACGCAGAACCTGGCATTTGGGCCAAAGAAGGGCTTGAGGCTGTGGCTAAAGAATCCACTGTAGCCGCCAACTTGCGGCACCAATACGAGCAGGTTGTTTCATACTTCAAAGAGGGGGATATGCCTCATGATGTGACATTGGAAGACGACAATCCATTTGTCTGGGTAATCACATATTTTGGACGCCCCATGACCAATCTTGACGGAGGCCTCTTCCGCATTAGGATGAACTTCAGCACTCGCTTCCCAGACGAACAACCTCGGGTCAAATTTGAGACCAAAATCTTTCACCACCACGTCTCATCCGACGGCACGGCATGTTATGTCCCCAACCCACTCAAGCGCGAGGATGTCAAGTCGCATATAGAGGCCATTATCTCCACTCTAGAAGAAGAGGAGCCGGCATATGATCCTCGAAAGATTGTCAACCCCGAGGCGACTAAGCTGTTCTGGGGCAATGGAAAAGATGACAAAAAGCAATACAACCGGCGTCTTCGACGGTCCGTTCAGCAAAGCATGGAGTGAGTACAAATGATGCCGATTTCTCGCTCAACTCAAGTTTTCAATCAAACCTAACAATTTGGCTATGAAGAGACTTTCCCGAGTGACGGACCTACTGGAGCAGAAACTCAATGCGCTGAATTGTTTAAACCCCATCAGCCAAAGAAAGCGCCTTCCGCCAGTCGTGATCTTTAATTTGATGCATTTCAAAGTGGCATAACTGGGTTGAATGAGCAAAGGTTGATTTAAAGTTGGGCATGCGCAAAATTTCGCCTTTTTTTTTCCTGTTATGGGATCACGGCCCATGCTCCAATGAAGGTCTTCGTGGGTTACGGCCAGCGCAATGTATCAACAAAACGTTCCAGAATATCACGGAATGGTGAACCTGGAGATCTGGAGAAAAAAAATTTGGGCTATGCCCTCTTGGTGGTTATCTGATATTTTCAATGTGGCCGGCACGCCAACCTGGCAGAACTCGGTCGTTTCGGCCAATAAATAGTTTGTAGCGCATTAAGTCTTGGAGCATCCCCGTCGGCTCATATAAATGCGGGATCTTGCACTAATGATGTCGCGTGTCATTGCCCTGCACGGACTCTCAGCATGGAATGCTGCAATTGATATCCATGCAACTGTGTTCCCTATAGCAAAGTAAGCTCTAAATTTCTAGTTTATATCCATCATGACGCATGCCGTCTTTCTTCATGTTCTCGTAAACTCAGTTCGTTTCTCAGTTGCGACGGCAAAAAAAAAAAAATCCATGTATTTTTGCTTCTTATTATTTCCTACTCTTGGCCTTGCGATCTATGGCATCCCGGCCAGGATCATAGGGTGCTGCAACGCCGCTATATGTTTCTTGCTTCCCCTCAAAGTTTATATCGTACAACCCGTTGGGACCGAAGACGGCTGGAGTCCCTTGCGATGGACGACTCACCTGGTCCGCATGTAGCTTGTCGAGAGACTCGCCAACAACGGCGTATTTAGCCCAGTTGATCGGCGGGCAGCGAACCACGTCTTGGGGCCTGGGTAATGAGGACCATGACCTTGAATTACTATCCTGTTCTCGTTTCCGATTTGGAGTTTGGCTATCTTGTCCCTCATTTTCGTCGTCACTAGCATCGGCTCCGAGCATGTGATCATCTCTTGACTTGACGTTGCCGGCAACGAGGTCTTTTATGAAAGCTTCCGGGTCCTCTATGGCCTCTTGCCTGACCTTGTCCAGAGCCTGGATATCCCCTGTGGCCCGACTCTTTTGGACTTGGAGCACCGAGATGGCAGACTTTAATGCAATGACGTCTGGGTTTGACTCGAAGTCTATGGGCTCAGGGGGTGGTGGCGGAATGCCTATCTGCTGTGATGGTTGCGATAAGTGCGTCAACGGCCGTCTTGGATCTGGCAGGGAGCTTGATGCCGGAGCGTCATCTGGTGGTCGTATTGGAGCGAGTGGTGGCGTTATGGGTGACATGGGGGGGCGGACTGGGGATGTTGACCGCGAACGTGTAGCCTTGTCAGTTGAAATAGTCAGGGCAGGCATGGCGAGGTGGCGAGGTGACGAGGTGGCGAGACGAAGGAAGATACGTCTGATGAAAGTGAGGGCGGAAAGTCGAGTTCTAGAGCCTTTTCGTTGTGCGGTTCGGCCCAGCCGAGTGTCTTCCAGACGGAGCGACCTTTATCGTCCGAACTTTATACTTTATGAGCAATACGGTGATGGGGCCAGGGTTCTACTGGCTCGGCTTGGTCTTGTGTTGCGGACGTTTGTGCGGGCGCCGGCAGTTACGACGATCAGGAACGCAGATGCTTGGGTTCAGGCGCAATAGGGCTGTTCAGAAAGCGTCTTTATACAGATCCAGGTCGTATAGAGCTGTCTCGTTCTATGCAGATCTCGAGGACTTGGCGCTGAGGTAGAGAGTGAAATGATAAGACGTTGAGTTCAGAAAGCCCAGACAAGGCCCGTCTACTGTGGCGGATATGTTCCGGGACATTTTAAGCTAAGTGGGTCCGTGACGAAACTTGTGGCGCGTCCTCCTTGCTCCAACAGTTCGTCGCCAAGTCATCTCTGGCCTCATCATGTCGCTTCAACATCCAGAGCAGAGCAACACGCTTCATGGCTTTCTTCCTTTCTCTGTTGTCTAATTTCTTTTTTTTTTTTTGGAGTTGTATGAATTCTCTACATCTGACTTTGTACAGCTAATCTCTGTCGCATAATGCCATGGGATAACTTCCGAGTCTTCTCACGTCAATTGAGGCCATGACTATCTGGAGCCAATCTGACTCGTAGCTGTCCGAGCCAAGACTGTGTCACTATTTGCAGCTCATTGCGAGGCTTCAGACTGAGCGCCGCTCATCATGGGCAGTGTCCTCGACAAAAACTCGTCTAAAGTGCGAAAGAGGATTGAAGGACATAGGTTTGATGATGAAGATGGCGAAGAGTATGAGGGCAGTGCCTTCGGCGGCTTTGGAGACTACTTCCGGCGCAAAAAGATCAAACTTCAAAATCTTGATGCTGATATGCGTGCCTCTTCTGACGCGCCTCCGATCTTCAAGGGGATAGTGGCGCATGTTACTGGCTACACACAACCTCCGCTTCACGTGTGAGTCGAACTCTTGTGGTATCGGAACGGGGAAAAAAGAAAGTGCTAACACCTAGCCCAGACTTCACCGTGGAATTGTGGAAAATGGTGGCGGTTTTCTCCAATACTTGGACTCCAAAACCATGGCCACTCATATCATTGCTTCAACTCTACCGCCAAAGAAGTCTGTCGACTATAGTCGATATCGCATCGTCAAACCAGCTTGGATTGTGGACTCTATCGCAGCGGGCAGATTGCTGCCATGGGGCAATTACCGCGTGTTGGATGAGGGTCCAAGACAGAAAGTCTTGAAATTCAGCGGTGATGCGGGATTTTCTCAAGTTCTTCCCGACCCCAAACGCGGCTATAAGGAGCAGACGGATACCAGCTTCTACACCAGCCAATTCAGGGTGAAGAGCGGTCTTCCCAGTCAGAAAATGAGTCAACCGGGAGAGAAGGCGCAGACACCCACCAAATCGCCGGAATCTCGTGATGCGGTCGGCCAACAGACTGCGCCGAGTGTTGCTTCAGCATTCGGGTCATCGGACTCCAACACGTTTCTTTTCAATCCGAACTTGGCAGGCTCTACTGATCGTGAAAATACAGTTCACGACACGTCTCCCCGTGAACGTACACCTGATCCCGTTTCACCCTCGCCAGCCAGGGAGACTCCAAAGAATATGACGTCTGAGGAACACAACGCCTGGTTGCTATCTGATCCACGTCTACGGAAGTCTTCCACAGCAAATCCGGAATTTCTGCAACAGTTCTACTCAGAGAGTCGACTGCACCATCTCTCCACCTGGAAAGCGAACCTGAAGTCTTCGATGCAACGTTTGGCGGCAGAGAGGAGCTTATCGCAGAACAAACTTCAAAAGAAGCGTGGTGCGAGGCGTTATATCATGCACATCGATTTCGACAGTTTTTTCTGCGCTGTTTCATCCAAGAAATACCCGCAATACGTTGACAAGCCAACCGTTGTGGCTCACAGCTCTGGTTCTGGCTCGGAAATAGCAAGCTGCAACTATCCCGCTCGTACATACGGGATCAAGAACGGCATGTGGATGAAGCGGGCTACTGAGCTCTGCCCAGATTTGAAAGTGGTCCCATATGACTTTTCCGCGTATGAGGAAACCAGTCGCTTGTTTTACGAGTCAATATTGTCTGTCGGTGGTGTGGTTCAGAGTGTGAGCATCGATGAGGCTTTAATCGACGCAACCTCAATTATTCTCTCAGCTTCAGGTTCACAAGGCATTGGTATCGATGAAGGCAGTGTCTGGAGAGAGCAACAGAAGGCTGATGAGATTGCTTCAACAATGAGACAGACGATCAAAGCAAAGACTGGGTGTGACGTCTCAGTAGGGATAGGTGGGAACATTCTACAAGCCAAAGTAGCCCTTCGCAGGGCCAAACCGGCCGGCCAATTCCACTTGAAACCAGAGGAAGTGTTGAACGTCATTGGTGAGTTAACGGTTGACCAACTCCCTGGAGTTGCTTATAGCATAGGGAGAAAACTCGAGGAGCTAGGTATAAAATTCGTCAAGGACATTCGGGAAGTTCCAAGGGAGAAACTGGCCAATGCACTCGGTCCAAAGACGGGTGAGAGATTGGCCGATTATGCTCGAGGCATTGATCTGGTTGAGGTTGGAGAGCAGCCGCCACGAAAATCTGTTTCTGCCGAGGTCAACTGGGGCATCCGGTTCATCAGCCAGTCAGAGGCAGAAGAATTTGTGTACAACTTATGCAAGGAGCTGGAAAAGCGGCTCATCAGTGAGCAGGTCCGGGGCAAACAATTTACCATGAAAATCATGAGGCGGTCCCTGGATGCGCCACTGGATCCGGCCAAGCATCTGGGACACGGCAAGTGTGACACGTTCAACAAGAGTGCCACGTTTGGAGTAGCCACACACGATTTTGAGACGATCGGGAAAGAAGCAGTCTCGATCTTGAGGTCGTTCAAGTTCAGCCCTGGCGATCTTCGCGGCTTGGGCGTGCAAATGACCAAGCTAGAGCCGATCAAGTCCTATCGTGGGCAACCCGAAAGCAGTCAACGCAAGTTGGGCTTTTTCGGTTCCTTTTCTGGACTTTCGCCGACAAAGAAGGCGGCCGCCAGAGTTGAGATTATTGATGATATTGAAAGTCCAGAAAAGCCGGGAAGGACAGCAAATGGTGGTCTTGTTGCAGACCCTATTGCCGAAGATCCTGTAACCCCTCGCAAGCCCAAGGTCCATCCAGCTATGGCGCTATCAAGAGCCAGCCAGGACGACGTGAGAGCAAAGACGCCTCTCAATGTGTCCGGAACGCAGTTCATACTGCCAAGCAATCCCGATCCAGCCGTTATGGCCGAATTACCCCATGATATCCGGAGCAAACTAATAGGTCGACAAGTCTTACGGCCAAGTCCCGCTCGTGCGCCGCCAAGGCCTCGGAGCCCAAGTCCGATGGGAGGGCTTCCGTCGCAGATAGACCCGGAAGTGTTCCAAGCATTACCAGAAGATGTAAAGGCCGAGGTCCTCGCGTCCTACGGACAACGGCCAGAACCACCGCGCTCACCAAAGAGGAATCCCCCGCATCTGGCTCATACAAAACGTCAAACGACGCCTACGAAGCGAGGGGGCCTACGAGGGGGCCTACAAGGCATGTTGGGCAGGGCTCAGCGTCAACGGGACGCGCAGACCGGCGTCATGCAGACAAAGTTTAAGAAAGGGGACGGGAGTCCCACGGGCATCGAGGACATTGAGGAGCTGGATGCCGCGTTCCTAGCCGAGCTACCGGAGGACGTGCGCGAAGAAGTGGTGGCGGACCATCGACGGCGAAGAATGGCGCTTCGCTCCGGCCTGGACGCCCCGAACCGGAGACAACACACTCCAGACGTAGCCGGCGCGGGCGATCGGGAAAAGACACATTTTCCCGCGCCACCCGGCAAGGTGTCGTTTTCGAGCACAGGCGTGACGTCGACCCGTGCGATCAAGGACCTTATTGATGCGTGGCATACGGAGACGCAGGACGAGGGCCCGCACGAGGGCGATATGGCCGTTTTGGAAAAGTACCTGGCGAGAGTTGTCGGGGAGGAGAGGGATCTCGAAAAGGTCGTCGTTATCCTCAGGTGGCTCGCTGTTCTGGTAGAGCAGGACGGACAGCCTGGACGCGGGCAGGTCTCATGGAGGGCAGCGGTGAGGCAGGTCAGACGAGCTGTTCAAGACGCAGTCAAGGAAAGGGGCTTGGGGCCCTTGGATATTTGACGCTAACGAGGTTTATGTCACGATGCATTTTTTTTTTTTTTAGTAATTTTCTTGGGGTGGTAGTCTACGTTGAGTTTTGTATATTGTTCGCTGCGTCTAGTTTTGTCACAGGCTATACAGGATGCGTAATAAGGGAGAAAGAAAACAAAGTCGAAAGGACGCTCGCCGACTTTTTGTACGTTTTTTTTTTTAAAAAAAATCCAATCTACAACGCGATAGCCACGTTCCGAAGCACAAAGTCTTGCGGACGTCAAATCGTGCATCCACAATAACTGCTCTTAAAGGGCCACCACAGTCGCAGCAGCAACCATTGAGACAAGGAGCAGGGTCGACGACGAGAAGTCAAGGCTGGTGATGCTCGCGGCCGAGAGTTTATACACACTCAGCTTCAGGGCCCCGCCACACGCAAGCGTCTTGTTTCCCTGGCAGGGGAAATTACATGCCGGGTCGTCCAATCTCTGAGCGATTCCTGCTATCCGGCGGGAGCACCAGCATTCCCTAACCAACTTAGCCGGCTGTCTCACACATACATACGCACACATACACACGACAACTCGCAGAGCAGACGAAAGAGGACGGGAAGTGCCAGAGAGGGGAGGGGGGAAAGAGTGTTACCTGGACCATTCTAAGCCCGCGTAGAGATACTGCGTGCCGTTGTCGCCCTTTGCGCAAAAATTCAGGCACATGGGGACGGTCATGTCGTCGTCTCGAACGAGGCTGTCGCCGCCGGAGAGGGCGCGCGAGTGGTCTGAACCTTCTACCTCGGTCGTCTCATTGTAGCAGCCGTAGTAGGAGTATGTGTCGGAGCCGGCGTAGATGGAGAGCGGTGGCGGGTATTTGGCCTGGCCGAGGGCGGAGGGGAGGAGCAGGAGGAGCAGGATTGGGATTGGGATGAGGCTCATGGTGGCGGTTGAGCTGGTGAATGTCGGCGTTTTTGAGGTTTTGAAAGATAAGGAACGATTTGGATGGGCGAGACACCCCGATGGGGCTTAGCGCGGGCCCTCGTATTTGGTGCATGTGCTGTGTGTGTTGCTTGGAGTTCGATTTTGATTCTCGCTAGGTATGGTGATTTTGTTCCTGGTCCAATGCGGTGTGAGTCTGTTGAGGCCCAAGTTGAGGCATTCGTGTGTCTGCCTGGACTAGCTCGGCCCGACGAGTCCAAATCGACTACATGTGGTGAGAAGAGCGCCATCAGAGCAAGCTGGGCTGAACTATGCCATTCGATATTCATCAATCACAGTAAAGCCTGGATTCAGAAAAGGCCGATGCTGGAAAGCCTGCAACTGACATACGAGTGAACAACGTCGCAACATTGTCGACACCAAGTAGAGAAAATCATGGCAATGGGCACTGGGGATGCCTATCTTGAACAGAGGTTGGCAGCGTCCTTGGTTGGAAAGGCGAGCATGGAGAACGCGGCGAGTCCGCGATTCGCTTTGGACTGAGTCTCTTCCTGTCTGGGTGGCTTCGTATCTGAGTGAAAGATCATCGGGGCAAGGAGTCGGAGGTCGATCAGAAGGCGGATTTCACGTGTGAAAGTAGACATTGGGTTTTGGAACCCCATCAAGATGGCTGACGTCCCAAGTGTTCGCCGATGGTCAAGAGATGGCCCGTTCTGCAGCAAGGGAAAACGAAATTTTTGTAGGAGAAAGGAACGGTTTTTCTGCCTGAATTTTTGAAGCAGAGGATACGGAGTAAAGTCCTTGTCGGAGGCTTCAGCCTGAATGCATACGAAACGGCATCACGTTTGCAAGCCACGCGCGAATTTCTGGCCGCCCACAGCTGCGCGCAGGCGCAGAGCCCCTCATTCTTGGCAATAATCATATCGCTAGCTGGGAAACGCAGGGTTCTAGAACGCTGTGCCTGATTTCTGGCTCAATGGTGAGCCTCCGGCGTTGGGGGGGCTACATTCGCTTCGTCCGTGTCATGGTGATGGCCGTGCGCGGGGGGGAGGGCCGGTTTCCGGGGGGGTGGTGACCGGTCAGGTCAGGTCAGGTCAACTGGCTGGCCTCGTCGTTAGGCACGAGATTCGTAGACGGGCAACGGGAGGAGGCATTGGATTCGGAACAACTGCTCGGTCAGGCTGCAATGCAAATGCAATGCAAATGCAATGCAACTTGATATGAGCATGGTTCTCGTTCATCAACATGGGATTTGTTGACAAGGGAAAGAGCTTTATGCTTCGTGCCTGCCCGAGGGACCAGTCGCAAATGCCCCTCACCCCTCACCCCTCACCCCTCAGTCCAGAATCCACCTCGCTTTCCTTGGCAACAACATGCACGCCGGTTCTGATAATGAATGAATGAAACTAGTGATGCGCGCCGCCGCGATTAAAAGGAAACAAGTAGAAATTGTCACACATCACGCCTTATTGAGGGTCAAGCAAAGCAAAGCAAAGAGTTGCTGCTACCCTGCGGCACTATTACTATCCCCCGCCTTAATCTTATCAGTCACATGTTCTTACCCACCAACCAAGTCCACGCAGCTTGTCAGCCTGTTCGGCTCCTTCCCCACCGTAGACTTTGAGCTGTTCTCGCGCATCTCGACAAAAATCACGACACGACTTCCTAGCGCACGCATTGGGTCGTCGACATCTGCAGAACACCTTGACCGCCGCGCGTGCGTGCATGAATCTTATTTGACTTTGCTGGCCTTTCGCAGGACACAGGATGGGTGGCTACATTGACTGGACAAAGACGACCAAGTCGTCGAGTTACCATGGCTCGGGATCCTTCTCGACCTTCATGATTATCGGACGTATGTCTTTTTCTAAAACCAACGCTTTCAGAGTTACCTCGTCCTCTATGACACGTCAGGCGCTAACTGGCTCCCCTCAGCCACGTGCTTCTTCCTCGGAATTCTCTTCGCGTCATTTCCGTACGATTTCCCCTTGCTTTGGAGCAAGGAGCCTGTTCCTGCCAGCTATTATGATCAGCTCGAGACTCACCTCAAGTTCATTCATCAATCGCCTCCCCTGATTGGCCGCATGCTCAATATCATTGTTAGTGTGGGATTTCTGGGCATGTTCATCAAGCTGTTCAAGCCTAGTGAGGCCAACTTCCTGTTTGACGGCGCGTCCCTCATTCTGTATACCATCGGCGTGGCCGTGTACATTTCCAACATTGTCAAGGGGCTGCGTACGGTTAGCTCTGGATTTTGGGACAGCGCCGAGTTCAAGGACGCCAAGCTTGCGGAAGGCGAAATCATTCTTGGCCGGGAAGATAGCCTCCGCGTTTTATCTGCCAGCAACACGATTCTGGCCCTTGTCTTGATTGGCGTTTTGGTTCTCCAGGCCGGACAGTGGTATGCGGAGAAGAGGGATCGAGACGACGAGGCTGCTCTCGTAGCGAAGAAGGACGCCCCGGCTGGCAAGGCGGCTGCTAAGAAGAAGCAGTAATTCATTAATGAGGGCGTTGCAAGGGCCCAAGGGTGATGTGATGAATCGTCGACTATTCTTGGACTTTGAGGCCACCTTGAAGGCGCCCTCCCTCCCCCCCCCCCCTTTTTTTTTCCCATTTTTTTTTTTTTTTTTTTGGACGTGTAATATGCACGAAGAATGTTGCAGTGTCAAGTCAGAAGGGCCTGCGTTGTTTAGATGTAAATCAGAATAGGGTATACCGAAACAGATTCATTGGTTGGATACTAGACGAAGAAAGCTTAGTTCTCCATCAGCAACCGAACACTATCTGTCGTATCCGTCAAAGTCAAAAGTATGCTCGACGATAGACAACCCCCCGGCCCTGCGGTGGGCCGTGGATTATAATATCCGGCATGCATGTAGCGCTACATCCCTCGAACACAGGCAGCGTCCGTACAACTCTATCAGATAGAGCATGGCTGGTCCTTGTCACGACGGTGGGTGGCTTCCCAAGCTTCCTGATGTCACTGCAGGAATCAGATGTTGACACGAAAGCAGAGTTACTCTGGACAGTGATTCCGGCCACGCACAGGGCATGCATCGACCGGGCCTCGAAAGCGGAAAGTCAAATGACGACAAGCTTGGTGCATGATGGAGGCGCAGCAGGACGCAAGGATTTGGCAGGGGAACAAGCTGTTTCGATGGCCATCAGGACGGCGGCCGGTACGTTGGGTGGGCGGCCACGACCGGCAAGATTCCTAC
>JFZS01000071.1:0-93758 GCA_000709145.1 Balansia obtecta B249
GCCTTGGCTTCGGAGAAGGCAATGGGAAACCACATGAAATGTTGTATTTATCACCATTATGAAAGATACCTGTCTTCCAGCATAAACTGGAAATTTCGGAAGTTGGTTGAAACACCTCGAAAGGAACACACTGGTCCTAGTTGAAAATTCAATCTAAATATGATCACCTCTGCAAGACCGTTATAGACTGTTCACCCATGTAAGCAAAACATTCGGTTCTTTCTACACTCCTATCTGTAGCGTTTCCTTGAAACAAATATGGTAGAAAAAAACTTCGGTCATCGTAAGCCACTGACAGTGATCCTGATTCCAGATTCGCTTTTCTATTGTGTACCCGTCGGTCAATGACGTGTCAGATATACATAACACAAGTCAGACTCCGTCCTCCCCTAAAGATCACGCTCCAAACAGAACTTTCAATACAAGCGCCGCTAAAGCGATGACCAACGCTACGATAGCTCGATCAATCCACAAAGGAACAGCTCCGTCAGTTCGGTGCTGGCTTGCCGCTTGCCGTCTTGGAAGCAATTGTTCTTGGCCTGACTGTACGGCAGCACCATTTCCAACGTCGGTGAGATAGGGCCGCGATTCACCTTGCAAGGGGGTTGTGACAGTGGATGTGGCAGTGTTTGGCAAAGGAAGCTGAGGATGTGTCATCGTGTCCTGATTCACAGGCGCGGTTTGCACGAGTCCTTCAGCAAGTCTTGTACTTCCACTCTCATCGTCCCTGGATCTCTGGTCCTGAATAGCAGGCAACGAGCCTGCGTTAGCTTGACTTTGAGCCGTCATTTCATCCTTCCAACCCATGCTCAGCTCCGATGGAACCTCAACGTCGGACTTTGTTGAGTTTGATGACTTGTTCGCTTGTTTCTCGGCTTCCGTGATAATGTCGATGTTTGAACGACTGCACGTGAAACATTTGAAAGATCGAGACTCGCGAGCAAGACGTCGCCGTACCTCGTCGGTTGTTTCTAGGCCACCCAGTTGCCCGCGAACGTCTGTTTCCATGAAACTTCGTAGCCTGAGACGAGGTGGAATTATTCTTAGCTTTTCCATTTCTGCGCCGGTTGAAAATGGGGGCTATGCTGTCACCTACGCTACAATCGCTGTTCTAATTCCCCATGCGGGCTGCCATGTTTCTTCGTGATGTCCGCTAATACTGAGACAGATTTCCCGGTTCGCCTCGAAACGGCCATTCGGCGTCGTGAAGCGAAAATTTGGTGGTCGTAATGGGTACGTGGGGGGCAGAATTATTCGACCGTGATAAATGCCTTCGCTATAAACAGAGTTCGGCGGACCACGAAGAGTGAAATGCCACTCAAAGAGGTCGGACTCGAGCGGTTCGGCCGTGTAGTCTGCGGAAGGAAAGTTGGACATTTCGGCTGCCTCTCGCACTTGAACCCTAAAAGTTAGCTACTACATCATACACATCAGGGAAACTGCGAATGTCCTCAAAAGCTTGACTGTAAATAAGCTAATCTGTTGGGAGCACTTACATATTCGTCGGATTGTTGGCGACTTTGAGCTGAATTGAGGAGCCATGCTTGCAAATGTTAACCTCACAGTAGTGAAAGTTCGATGTCCGTTCTAACAGTAACAGTGCAAAATCAATACTTCTTCTGTGGTGGTCGTTGATGTAGATGAGATTCGTTGTTCGGTAACTGGGATGAGGCTATGGGTATAGAAACGGACAGGTTGCAGAAATGGGAAGGGAAACTAAACAAGGGTTTATTTGTGTACGTGCAGAAATAAGAGGATTTCAGTGTCTGCAGAGCGGCATATCCGAGACGCTGATAATAAGCCGACGTGTCCGAAAGAAAAGAGGGAGGGGCTTCAAGATGCAACCTTGTCACGAAGCAGCTAATGATACAACAGCCGTCCCTTCAACCTAGAATGTCGGAGCCATACGTGTACCTTTACCTTGGTTGACCTGGACTAAAGCTAGGAAAGAAATTCGACACAAAAGTCAGGCAGGTGAGTTCATATGAAGTTAAATGGCTTCCTTCCTCAAACTGCATTGCTGAATGCCACGCGAAGTATTCCGTAAGACGCCACATGTCTGCCTAGGTAGTATGTCCACTACCTAGCTAGGTGCCTCTATGAGTCGACCCACTTAGACGCTGGCTCGTGGGCGACCTTGAGTGTCACTTATCTGAAAGACCCGCTCGTTGAAAAGCATGCTTACTCAGCTATCCAGACTCTATTCGATACAGCTTCCGACAGATCGAGACCTGCACGGGCGCCATCAACTACAATTAGTTCCGTTGACTTGAGGACTTTTTCATAGGTAACCATACTTCCAATAGTACTCTAGTTCCAATTCTCTGCTCTTTGCTAACAGTGACGCAGACACGACCGACAGCTAACCACCACCATCACGTCGGGAGCCCGATCTTCACAACTCTCAAAGAGCAACTACATATCGCGCGATTCAACAAGCCGACCCGTATCGCCGCAGGAGAATGGGTCCTCCAAAGCCCCCGGTGCCCCATGTGGCTCCTATTTATCGTCTAACTGCTACCGCGCTGGGTGCGGGAATGTGGTTTTGGGTGAGTTATTCCGAGCAACCTCGATTATCTTCACAGGACAATTCTGGAAACTTGGCATATCAGCACCAACTCTACTTTTAGCTAACACGATAGATTCATAGCTTATGTATAGAGCGAAGAAGGATGGTAGGTCAACGCCTTCTGCTTGGGATCGACCTCAACTGGCAAAGTTCACAAGAAAAGCCATATGCTTTTGTACAACATTGCTGATTTATTAAACAGGACCTGCTCTGATGGGATGGAAGCACCCTTGGGATCACTAGAATATGGAGCCAATTGGCACTGACCGACCATCTAGCTGAGTGTCGAGTATATTTATTGGAATGCATGCTCAGAAACAGAATACATACCTAAATATAATCAGGTTTCTCAAACAAATAATGTGAAATACCCCAGGTGTCGCCTCCATCGTAGGCAAATAGTTCCGAACACGCCATATAGAATACCTGCCATCGGTAATACCATGTAGATGCATCCGTTACTCCGTACGTTTCCACCAAATGTGGCCACATGGTTTTCTTGTTTGCTATCATGGAAGACAGCCAGTCCTAATGAGTTGATGTTCAGTCTCAATACTTTGGGTTATGTGACATTATCGGCTGTTGGAAGCATACCTCACAAGTTTTAGAGTAATGCTTTCCATTCACCCACCACTGCTTCTTGATACGAAGGTCTTTTTGGAAGTAGAGCAACAAGTCGGCCGACGGCATTGTACCACCAGTGAAAAAATGCGTCGTCATCCAGCCCTCCTGGTAGTCATAAGGCGCGGTGCGGTGAGAGAATATATGAACAAATAGTTTGCCACTGGGCTTCAAAGCCCGGGAAATTTTGGCCATCAGCAGCTCGTAATTCTTCATGTGTTCGAAAAGCTGGGTGAAGCATTAGATGGACTTGTATTGAATCCCGGTCTGGACAAAAAGAGACTGACCTCGACGGATACGACTCGATCAAAGCTCTCGGGTTCAAACTCGTAATCAACAACATCTCCAGAAATCACTACGATGTTCGTGATGCCTCGACGAGCGGCCACGGCTTCAATGTACAGCTTTTGAGTGCGGGAATTTGAAAAGGCAGTAATGGAAGACTTTGGAAACATTTCTGCAAAATACAATGCTCCAGAACCCCATCCGCAACTTCAAGGTGGGATTAGTGATTTTCCCCGATGATAAATGATATTCCAAAGTGAGACCACAGCTTGATGATATAGTCACTACTTACCCAAGATCGAGAATTCTCATGCCATCTTGCAGTTCTGCTTTGTCGACATAGGACTGTAGCATTGCGACCTCTGCTTCAGCAAGTGTCTCGTCACCTCGAGGGTAGAGGCATGACGAATACTTCATCCGTGGGCCAAGACAAGCGGCAAACACACCGGTCCTGACCTCATAATGTTGCTTATTGGCCATTTCTGTGGCTATTGCCACCGGCCGGGCTCGCAGGTCCTCAATGTAAGCCATTTTAGCCTCATAAGCATCGCCAAGTGATTTATTCGCGATTGACGTCAACCGATCCCGTAGCTGCTGCCGAATTCCCAGTCTAATGATTGCGTGTGGTAGATAACCACCATCTAGTATCCAGTCTAATATAATACAGAGAGGAGGTGTCAGTCGTTACGGTATTTCTATGCGATTTCACTGATAAGAAAAACATACCAAAGCTCATGGTGAAATGTATCACAGATGGCTCCAATTTCAGCAGGTATCCAAGGCAGATCTGGTTCTCCTATCACAAAGGCAATTTTCTCTGTTTCTACCCGTGCTTTATCGCACAGGTTCTAGGGCTTCGCAACTTGAATGGCAGTCTTCACCGCGGTCAAGTGATTGGATGTTGACAGCTTGGGGCTTCCGGTGGGTATCCCAACACAGCTAGAGATCGATCGTGGTGAGATCATACACTCACTCTACTGGTCACTATCCCCTGGTCTCGACCCACACACATGTTAATGATAGGCGCAAAGCAGGTAGAAACGACAACTTCCCAAATCACAAGACCCTGCTGGCATTACTCAATGGACGCCAAGTTAATACTAACAATGCAAATGATTTGCGGTCGCTCTTATTATTGAAGTCTATCCTCCTTTGACTCCGTGCCAGCAAACGACCAAGGGTGGCTCGCCACAGTCTCCTGCTTCCCAAATTTAGATTTTATATGTAACTCGTGTTGTGCAGCAGCAGGGCCATATTACAAATCCCACATTCTCTCTCGTATGATCTTGTACTGTTTGTGCTGTTTAGCTCTGCCTGTGATGCTTCGCTGTGCGCGGCCGATGCTTCTTGCAAGAGGCAAGGCCAAATACTTCTCAAACCCCCATGCGAGTGTGAAGTAAACTGCTCCAAGAAGTAAAAGAAACAATTTGAAGTCTTTTTCGATCCAGCTAAGTTCGAGTAACTCTTTTAACCAGGTTGCGGGCCCCATTACCATGTACACGGTAAATAACAATGTTAATGTGACAGTGATGGTGAACGGCCCTGTAACGGTTAGTTGTCAGTCCCTACTCAATGTTTGTCGACGGGACCACCTTTGACTTACAGTTTTTGGTGCTTCTTTGCCTGAAAGGCGGTCCTGCATTCAGTACTATTCCCGATATTATGTACTCGAAGCAGGACGACAAGAACAGAGCAGTATTTTCGGAGTTCTTAATGTTTGGTTCATCATGGCCTGCCTGGGGGGGCTTATACCATGGTTGCTCTCTGACCACCAGGAATGCGGCCCCTTGAATAAGCACACATATTGTCATCAAGCCCAGAAGTGGCGTCAAAACCTTGCGAGAAACCAGATCTGCGGTAGGTCGTTTCCGGCAGAGCACCGGCGAGGGCCCTGTCCAACCCATGAATATTGCAATAGGTAAAATCAACAAGAGATCGATGAATAGAAATTGGAAATCTCCCAGATTCGACGCTTTGGCATAGAGCAAGCTCACGGAAGTGAACTGGATAGCCGAATACAAACTCATGTATTTGAAACAACTGAAGCTTGTGACCAGCGCCGCTCGCCCTTCCCTGTATCCGTTGTTTAGAGGGTGTGGAAGTAAAAGTGGCAAAACAAATTTGTTTTGGACATACCTCACTACCTCAAGAACACAGCGGATGTCAAACACTCGTGACGTAAACGGGGCTGCAACTGAAGCTTCCGCCTCGGAGAGTGATATACCTACATCCGCCGCTTTCAAAGCACCACAGTCATTTGCCCCGTCGCCGCAAAAGCCACAGCAAAAGTCAATGCTCTGCAACTTTTCAACTAATTCGTGTTTTTCATCTGGAGACATTCTAGCGAAAACTTTGCCCTGAACAAGCATCTGCTGAGGATATTAGCTCAACTAGACCGAGCAGTAGACTCTTGACGAGGACTCACATGGTGCAGGATTTTAGGTGAGGCATAGTCCACAATCCACCGAAAAGCCTCACCGCTGACAGCCAAGTTGAAATTGCGTAGGTTAGATATGTCATAGGGTAGCGAGGCGTCCTCTTCAGGCGGCACTGGAAGTGGCTTGAAAGTGTTAGATAAGGTATTTCAAAAAATTGAAAAATAAAATTAAAAAAATTGTACTTCGCTGGCTTACTAGCAACGTTGTTCTATCAAGGCAAAATTTACTGTTGTCAATGCTTTCCCATTGCAGTTCTGCCAAGGGGTCGCGAGCATCGCCTATCCGTTTTATCAACTCTAGAATTAGTCATCTAGACTTATACGCTCAGTATCCACGGCGAACTTACCTTTAACGAAGCGAGGCACAAAACAATGTGCCTGTTTATCTACCAGGCCGCATTCTCGGGCAACACTGATAGCGGTCAAAATATTGTCTCCAGTGACCATCACGGCGCCGATATTGGAATCAATGAGCTCTTTCAACACTCCTGCGGTACTGGGCTTCAACTTGTTCTCGAATATGATGAAACCAACAAACTCAAGATTGCTCTCAACATCTGATCTTGTCATCTTCTGAGCTTTGACCCAGCTTAGTCTGGGCAAATGCTTTGTAGCACAGGCAATTACGCGGTAGCCCTTGTGTGTATAGCTTGAAAGTAATTCATCGTAACCATGAGGAACTAAAAACAGGTTAGTTACGCAGAAGAAGTATCCATTACATGGCACAGACTAACAACTCTCCGGGCGGCAAATGTCCTTCATTGCTTCTGGGGCACCCTTCACAAATATATCTCCGCTTTTTTGCCCAAATTGACGCGTGATAACGCTCGCTCTTCGAAGTTGAGAGACGAACTCGAAGGACTTGAGTACACCCAGCTCTAACGTATTCTATGTCCTCCATAAATTAGCGTTTGACGAACTTGCACACACGCTTACGGGCAGTGAGACATACATCTGGTGGCCGAGCAACAGAAGGAGCCAGACCCCTTTGTTCATCATCCTCTCCTTCCCCGGACCTTTGCTTTCCTTCTTCGAATTTCCATCCAGTGAATTCGAACATTTTTTGGTCTAGCGGATCGCCAATCAAATCTCCGTCTACGGCTCTCAATGAATGACAAGTAGCCATGGTATAAAGCGCAGCTTGAATAGATGTCTTGGTGTCGCCCTCTGAACGGGCGTTCCTTAATAGCATTGACCTCGAAATAAGGTTGCTAAATGTGCCGTCCGATTCTGATGCGATCCGCAGCCCGAGAACATCGAGGCCGTCCTCCGTTAGGGTGCCTGTCTTGTCAAAGCACATAATATCCAATTTTCCGCCCACATTGACTCTCTGCGGACTTATACAGTAGATTTGCTTTTTCTTCAATCGTGAAAGCGCAAAGTTTGTCCCAATGGTGAGAGTCGCAGGCAAAGCTGGAGGGACAACAATAGTGATAAGATCCAGAGCTCGAATTATGATGAAATGCCATTCAAGCTTTAGCCGCAGGAAATTTATGAATGACACAGTAAACCCAAGCATAGCCACAATGGCCATCACACTAATATATCTGAAGGAATCGCGGTAGAACTTGAAACCCGACGGTTTGGGGAAAAGCATTGATCGTACAAGTGCACCCTTCGTCGTATTAAATCCGGTTCGGACAACGAGCGCTAAGGCTACAGCGTCGCCGTCTTGGTCCTCCTGAGGCCGCCTTGTCCGTACGATTTTCGTCCCACAGTACAAGAAATGCCGGGCGACTTCAGGTGCGACGGAAGAGGCCGCGAGGTTCATTGTGCGCAGAGTCTCCTCAGTAGCAGGTAGCTTGGAGACCGGCACAGATTCGCCTGCACAAGATCAGCAGAGATTCGCGACAAATCGGCACGGGACAAATTTACCTGTGAGCATACTTTCATTGACAATGCAGTCGCCAGTAAGAAGCAGGCTGTCGCTAGGGAACTGCGTTAAGTCAGGGTCACTCAATTCATATAAATCGCCAGGAACGAGATCACTGGATGAAACGTATTTCCCTACAACCGTGTCAGTATAATTATATCGCGATAAAATCCGTACTTGGTTGCTCATACAAAACCCATTGCGGAGGACTCGAACATCACATTCAAATCTGGAAATATCACGGAGACGTCTCATTGTCTAATAAATCAGTCCGGGTGGCGCTTAATAAAGGGGAAGGTAACTCACAGAACGAGTCTCCATTAATGTTGCGAAAATACTGGCAATGGACATTATGAAGATGCATGCAGCGTAGTAGTAGTATGAATCCATGGACCAAAGGACCAGGCTAGCAATTTGGAAAATGTAGAAAGGATGAAGCACCTGGTTCCACGGGGTTAGATTGTTTTAATCGAACGTTGAGGACTTAAGAAACAGAAAAAGCAAAAGCAAAATAACAAACCTCGTCCACTAATAGCTGGCCAACGGATTTCTGTTTTATATCGATAAGATTATTACCAAAAATGATCTCACGTATAGACTTTTCGTCACTATCTAGACCGGAGCGAACAAGGCGCGTATCAGTCCATTCTGGGTCTTTCCAGCCAGCTGATATAACAAATTTGTCTTTGATAGGATGAAAGTACAGGCGAACGTAGCGATAGTCCAACGACCGAAGCTGGTCCACAAGAGGATCGTTTTCATCATCAAGCCCAAAAAGCATGGTCTTCTCCGGTACGCCAAAAACAGAGGACACTGGTCGCCCATATGCTTTGGCTGTTACCGGGATGGTTACAACCTCTCCCCATTGGTTCTCGACTACTGTCCACTCGCAGACTCTAAGTGAGCACGACCGTCCGACCATGGCAACGTACCAGCGTGGCAGCCAGTGAAAAAGAAGGAAGGCCAGTCCGCCAGTCATGACGCATAGCAATATATATAATGAGAACCCAATTCTGCTTGTACGAAAGCCTGCGACGACGATAGTAAGGTCCTCATTCGCCATATAGATTTTTTGGCTCGAGCGACCGTCTACACGTGCACTTGCCGCAGTAGCCGTGCTGTCTCGACGCAACAATCGCGCCTGAACGGAATCCCTCGATTGAGTTGAAGAGCGGCGTCTGAGCATGTAATCATCGTGTGTCGCCAAATAATCCCCGTCGGCGAAATCCTCTTCGTCCTCGACGGCGAACTCGAGATCTCCTACATCACTAACGCTGCGTCTCATGAACCTGTCACTCACGTCAGCAAAAACATTGCCTATATCCACTTCGCCTTGTTCCGGCTCCTGTTCTTCGTAGTATGCGAAGCTTGCGGTCGAATCGGCACGAGTCCGGCGATGGGAGAAGGCAGAAACACTGGTCGGCAGACTCTCTGCCACAGGGCCAGAGTAGAGCTGTCAAGTGCTATGTTAGTCCCCGCGTTCGTCATTGTGGGAGCTCCAACGACTCGGTCGATCATGGATTTTGGGTATACCTCATCATGGGCCATCTCAACATCCTCGAAGACACTGGAATTGCTTTGGTTCAAGTTGAGTTGATAAAGCGATGCTCGGCCATTGTCCCCAGATCGGCTGTTGGAGCGACTCATTCTGTGGCTCTCTGTATCATTCGTTGAGGCATCAGGGGAGGGGGGGGATGTAAAACATGACTATGGCGTACTGAGTCGAGGTTGTGCAAAACGCCAGACAATTGACCAAGATACAACCGCAGGTTGTGTGAAATGGGAAAATCAGCTAGCACTGTGACCAATACGTCAAGTTGACTACGGGGTCCTGACTTGACTGGCTCCGCTAATACCGCTAACACTGCTAACACTTAGCACGACAACAGCCAAGAGGAATACTCGCAGGCACTGCAAGATGTGCCTGGAGCTCCTGGGTTTTTTACCCGTGTCATGGAATAGCTAGCTAGATAAGCCAGGCTCGGCTCAACGATTCTTAGGTTCTCAGCAGTCTGTTCGTGCGCCTCCTAGATACCTAGGTACTGTAACTAAGCTGTGGGCAATATGCAATTATGCCCTACCCTAAAGCGGCGCTGTTTAAAATTCCGTCGATCTGCGAAATTTTGCCCAGATATGGGAGGTCTGGGCGTTAGATTACTATGCTATTACCATGTCGATCTAAAAACCAACAATGACCGCACCTGCCTTTGGTTGGTGGTTGGGCTCCAATTGTACGGATTAAAAATTACCGGTTCTTGGGTTGTACTCATGCATGCGGCACGCGACTGAACACTTTACCACTAGAGTATGTGAGCGAAATGAATGACGGATCCAGATGCAGCGACGGACGGAATATGAGACCCAGGCCGATCCTAAGCCAGCAGGAGGAAATGACTGTCGTCGACTAAAATCCGGCTATCTCACGTTTCTGTGGTCGTTCTAGACGCTTTCATCAAACTCCAGCACCTGGTGCACCCAAATCACTGTGGCGCCAGACTATTATGCACGCGCAACCGCACCAGCGCAGCGAGGTGCTGTGCGTAGGCCTTGCCTGCCTGGCTTACCCCAGCCCTCCCTATGTTCTCTGATACTTGGCTCACAAGCCCAACAAGCTCCCAATTCCCCCCCCTCGCTCGTTCCCCCACCGAATTTTCAGCCAACCGTCGAAAAGAGCGGGCTCTCGACTCAATCTTCTCCTCCCCATTCTCCTCCACTTCTCCCACAACCTTTTATCATCCAACAACTGCTTGCTGCCACACGCATCGCGTATTCACAAAGCAAGCAAAATGGCTGAGCCGATCCGAAACAAGCGTCCAGACCTCACCGCACCGTAAGTAATGTCCAGCTCCCAATGACGATATCCTCAAGCTCACTACCCCACCTCCAGCACGCCGCAAAACACACCGGCTACCAATGCGCCGATATCCTCGCATGCCCAACAGCCTGGTGTGGCCAGCATCAAGGAAGGTGAGGCTATCGAAGAAAAACAAAATGACATGTCTTTCACTTTGTCTGACGATTGCTCTAGAGGACATGGAACGCGCCACAGTCCTTTTCAGCGAAAACCCCAAGCTGGTGCAGATGATTCGTAGTCGCCTAGGCACTCTCATTGGCCGATCTTCTGGCTACATCGAAACCTTACCTCCTGTTATCCGCCGTCGAGTTGATGGACTTCGTGGAATCCAGCAAGAGCACTCGAAACTCGAGGATGAGTTTCAGAAGGAAGTGCTCGAATTAGAAAAGAAGTACTTCGCCAAATTCACACCACTTTACGAGAAGCGTGCGGCCATCGTTAATGGAAAAGAAGAGCCTACTGAGGAACAAGTCAAGGCTGGCGAAAACGGAACCGGACTGTCACGGGCCGAGGGCGGTCCTGAGGTCTCTGCACAACAGGACACTGAACCTGCCGAACCCGTGGCTGGCATTCCCGAGTTTTGGCTCTCTGCAATGAAGAACCAGACTACCCTCGCCGAAATGATAACTGACCGTGATGAAGCTGCCCTGAAACATTTAACAGACGTTCGCATGGAGTACCTCGACAAGCCTGGCTTCCGCCTCATCTTCGAATTCAGTGAAAACGAGTTCTTCACCAACAAGATCATCACAAAGACCTACTTCTATCGAAACGAGAGCGGTTATGGCGGCGACTTCATCTACGACCACGCGGAGGGCGACAAGATCGAGTGGCTCTCGGGCAAAGATTTGACGGTGCGCGTCGAGGCCAAAAAGCAGAGAAATAAGAGTACGCAGCCTTAAGTTCCAAAGTTACCCATGTCCTTCGAGAGAGATTGGCTTACGGGTTCACAGACACCAATCAGACCCGTATCGTAAAAAAGACTGTCCCAACTGAGTCATTTTTTAATTTCTTCTCGCCTCCGCAAGCCCTCGGGGAAGATGACGATACAGGAGATCACGATGCGGTGGGTGACATCGAAGACCGGCTCGAACTCGACTATCAGCTCGGTGAAGACATCAAAGAGAAACTCATCCCTCGAGCGATTGACTGGTTTACTGGCGAGGCTCTTGCTTTCGAAGACGAAGAAGATTTTGACGCAGAAGATTTTGACGGTGAAGATGACTTCGACGACGGAGATGACATCGAGGACGACATGAGCGAGGATCACGATGATGACGAGGAATCTGAAGATCAAGAAGTGAGTCGTTGCCGGCAGGCTACTTCAATCATGACGTTAGCTAATAATGTTAGGACGAGTCTGGAAAGCCCAAGCAAGAGGCTGCTGAATGCAAGCAAAGCTAAAGTGAATGACCTTTCAGGGTTGACAGTGGCGCTGTTTTTTTCATTTACCTGTTTGAATCAATCCCAGTATTGACCATAGGATGAAGCGAAGAAGGGAACAATTGCATCAAGAAATAATCATCAGTAAGCTCATAACCTCCGCTCTGGCTGCTCCAGTCAAGTCGTGACGGCGGGAAGGTTATGTGGGTGATGTAAACTTTACGGAATAGTTTGAGAGCTCTGGATTTATGTAATAGACACGCAAAGTTGGCACACGGGGACCGGGAGAATAGCCTCCCCCCCTTCCCAATACGAGACAATAATGGTGAATCAGGACTTCTGCAAACTTTGAGGTCTAACAAGTATTCGTTAAGGTGTGACTTCCTTTGTTCATCATACTTCCTTTTTTCTGGCATATTCAAACTACCACACAATAGTAACACTGCATCAGAGCAGAAGTGGAGAAGCTTTCCGCACTCTTGCCCATTCCTGCTCAATCCTGGTCCAGATAGTTCGCTGATCAAAACCAATTGATTTCCTACCTAAATAAAAAAAAATCAATGTGACTGAAGCTGAGATGTGGAGGGTTGTACAGACGTGAGAGTATAATCTACTTCGGCGAAATCCGTGTTGGACTGCATGCATGATGGAGACCCTGCAGCCTGTCCTGCAGCCTGCCATTGGCCAAGTTTGCGGGATTACCGGACAGGGTTTAGAGTGGTTTTTGACTCATTCTGTTCCGGCGGGGCACTCTATTCAGCAACCTGCAAGTCGAACCAGCATTTTAATTCACCGCTTGGTTCGAACCTGGTCCAATTTGGACTATTGAATTGGATCATGTTGTGGTATCGAATGGTAACTCCTTATTGAAGTACTAGTTTTGTTTGTCGCCGTCATAAACATACATATATGTGGACGCGTGATTGCTGACGCATCTAATCCGCGCATCGGAGTTGTCCAGGTGCGGCGCCCCAGTCCTAATAGCCCCTTTGGCCGTCCGAAGTCGCGAGCAGGGACATGAGCCAATAAAAAATATAAGGCTGAATAGAAGATACTTAGTATCATAAGGGCGCGCCACTATATCAAAAGTCCCTAGAATTCCCTGATGTACGGAGTACACAGCGATACATTTCATATACCGACGCCATAGGTACAAATCAATGTATCCGCAACATGAATGAGGCCTAGGACTGGGGATAACCCGCTGCTCCTCTGTATATTTGGCATAGGCCAGCAAGGTCGAGGTTGGGAAGATTGATGCTTGCTTTGGCGCTAGCACTTATACGGGGCTGGGGAATTGCCGCAAATAGATACGTATGTATATACACAGCGTACACCACTTTTTGTACCTGGGCCGTACGCCCGAAAAAGTGGCTCCAGAAAGTTCACACCATTCCAGCGAGGAGGCACAGAGGTGAGGGTAATTTTTCGACTGGACGCTGGGTTCGTCATCAAAGGTCCCTAAACGGACCTGCCTAACTATTGGTGCTGCAGCATCCGACTCCCACACGAACTCACATTCATAACCGACATTCTGTTTCCCTTCTTTCGCCCCATAAACCGTTGCGTGATCCAGTTTGTCTCTGCTGCCAGCCATGCCACCCCCAATTAACATACAAGGAACGGCCAATTCTAGCCAACAAAGGATGGTTTCTCATAGTTGGGATCAAAACAAATGGTCGACCTCCCCAACTACACCTTTCCCTTCCACGCCAGGCAGCTGGGGAGGCGCATTGGCTCAACGAGGTGCCCCAAAGCAGCTCAAGCCCTTTAACACACAAGATATCAAAATTTTACTCCTCGAAAATGTCAACACGGCTGGCCAGGAAATCCTTAGGGGCCAGGGATATCAGGTCGAAGCTATTAAGACCTCTCTTCCTGAAGATGAACTGATTGAGAAAATTCGGTATGTGTGAAATGAAATATGGTGCGGTGCGCAATGGCATTATGTAACATACAACTTTCGCTCACTATCCACATACAGTGATGTGCACGTCATCGGAATCCGCTCCAAAACCAAGTTAAACGAGCGCGTGCTCCGAGAGGCCAAGAATCTGTTAGTGGCGGGATGCTTTTGCATCGGAACTAACCAGGTTGACCTCGAATATGCTGCAAGTCACGGCATTGCCGTCTTTAACTCTCCATTCGCCAACTCTCGCAGTGTTGCCGAACTAGTGATTGCAGAGATCATTACACTTGCGCGCCAGTTAGGCGACCGCTCTTTCGAAATGCACCGCGGAACATGGAACAAAGTGAGCGCCAAGTGCTGGGAGATCCGAGGCAAGACCTTAGGTAATTCCCTCCGTCACTTCTTGACGGCTATTCCTTGCTTGTCTGACCTTAACCCTCATCAGGTATAATTGGTTATGGCCACATTGGCTCACAACTTTCAGTGCTTGCTGAAGCAATGGGCATGAATGTCATATATTATGACATAGTTACTCTCATGGCTCTTGGTACCTCACGACAGGTCGCTACTCTAGAGGATCTCTTGCGGGAAGCCGATTTCGTAACCCTACATGTCCCTGATCTTCCCGAGACCAGGGGCATGATTTCAACAGCACAATTTGAACTGATGAAGACTGGATCGTATCTCATTAATGCGAGCAGAGGGACAGTTGTGGATATTCCAGCTCTTGTCGAGGCCATGCGGTCTGGAAAGATTGCGGGTGCAGCTCTTGATGTGTACCCCAATGAACCCGCAGGGAATGGTGACCACTTTACGAACAGTCTTAATGACTGGGCTGAAGATCTTCGCTCCTTGAGAAACATTATTCTCACACCTCACATAGGCGGCAGCACCGAGGAGGCCCAGCGTGCAATCGGCGTGGAAGGTGCGTCCATGAAGCATGCCTGCAAGCTCACGACTGAGACTTTATCTAATTTGACCAACTTGTAATCTAGTTGCCGGTGCTCTGGTGCGTTATGTCAACCAGGGCATAACGCTGGGCAGCGTCAATTTGCCTGAAGCTCAGCTTCGATCGTTGACCTTGGATGAGAACAATCATGCTAGAGTAAGCGCCGCCTACAGCAAAAGATACAGTACAGCCTGCCCTGTGGTTTCTGGGTCAACATCTAATCAACATCTAATCCACAGATTATCTACATACACCGCAATGTTCCTGGAGTTCTTCGGAAAGGTAAGTTTGTATCATGAGATTCAATACATGGACTAAGCTGGAACTAACTTTGCCGTAGTCAACGAAATCCTTGGCAATCACAATGTCGACAAACAGATCAGTGACAGCAAAGGCGATGTATGTCCCCTCTCAATTGATGAACTCGCGTAATATATCAAATTGTACCTAACCATCTTCTCAGGTCGCATATCTAATGGCCGATATCAGCAATGTACATTATGAAGAAATCAAGGACATCACGGAGAGCCTGGAAAGTCTTAGCTGTAAGTTTCTCCAATTTGCCTCGTCCACTTGATGATATCTAATCTTCTCATCTATCGTCCACTTAGCATGCATTATGACCCGCGCATTATACTAGACGAGTACGAATGGATGGGTCATGTGAAGACGATCCTGGTCATGGACACTCGACGTGCCAGTGGTAGGGTATCAGATCTTGACAGTGAATCTGCGAATGGTTTTACATGCTAGGCCAAGACTATCACCATTGACTAGAGTTTGAGAACAACACGAAAAATATTGAAGGATTTGATCGGGCTCTTTGCACAGTTGAACTCAACAACAACTATAACAAATAGACTCGGGGATGGGGTAAGTGTTCGAAAATTCTGCATTTAATGTACTTTTTTAGAAGAGGAAAATATATTGTATCGAACAGACCAAGATAAACCCGGGTGACTAATGCCAGCCAGACCTCGTTCTCATGAATGTTACGTAGTTGACGGGATATGCTGCCAGAACAAATGTGCGGCCGAAGCCAGCCACAACCAATACGACACTGGGAAAGAAGAAAAACTTGAAGGATATTTAAGCAAAGTTGTACCAAAGGCGCAGCGTTGCGCCGGAAGATGCTGAAGCGTAACTACCGGCTTTGCTTCTTCAATAAGAAGCCTAAGTACTACGCTACTACGGTTACTAACTATATATTGTTTAAACATACATTATAACTAGTCTTAAAGATTGAAGTGAATAGGTTTTTTCTCTTAATTATAAGGTTTTCCTACTCGAAGCAAGGAAGGAGTACTAGATACTAGCTAAATAAATAGACTAGTCTAGAGTAAAAATATTATTATTATTATTATTATTATTATTATTATTATTATTATTATTAAACAATTAGTTAGGAAAGATAAGGTTAGTATATACCTTATGATGCTATTGCTGTAGTGTTTAGTAGTGCAAGACAGCAGCTAGCCTCCTGCCAGACCTTTATTAGTATGACCTATATAAGCAGGAACTTTGTCAGCATCATAACTCACACAGCCTTGCGCCACATATGACAGGGTCTTTCCGCTAACATCGGGTACATTCTGCTTGGTACCAGGAAATTGCCTGGTCTCTCAACCCATTATGCTCTGATCCGCCTTGAATTGCGCACTTTCGGCTGTGTCATAAGCTTGCTGAGTTGCATGACTGTGCTGAGATTGAAGCAGGGTCGAAGTGGGCCGTTCTGTCGCAGCTCACTGTAACGTTCTACCTTGAACAGAACGGATGCCAGCCGTTATGCCTTAATTGATGCCATTAGTGTCTCTCGCCCATGCACCAGGTCCACAGCACCGTGTAAAAAGCTCAGTGCAGGTAATAGACGTACCTAACTACGGATTTACAGGATGGAGTATTTCCAATTTCCACCAACGCGGGTGACAATTTAGGGTACGTACCTACCTATGCGTGAAAGAAGGTGGGCCGGATACATTCACAGGAAAGACACTACAGAGTATGCATTAATGATTCAAAAACAACTACCTTTGCCGTACTCTGCAAGGACAATGACACAGACGCCCCATAGTAGCAACGAGACGTTGAGGTGTGAAGGTTCGGACTACTTTTGAAGTCCTACCAGTTCAAAGTCAAGGTGCTGGTATGACAAATCACACTCTGTAACCCGCCATAGGCCGCGTGCCAGAACCCCTCGTACAACCTGACACTGGGTACCTAGGTACCTAGCACCAAATAACTGCGCGACAACACCAACTGGCCTCAACCCCTATCAATGTAGCGCGGGCGTCTCTTGGAACTGCAGACAGACGCGTTGAGTGGGGCAGGTGCCTGACATTTTAAGTCAGACACCGTCGCCCACCCCCATTGATATAATAATTCAAAAAATTAACCATATAAGGCTTCTTTTCTTTGAACGACAAGAAAAAAAAATCATTAAATGGCTAGCTTTAGCTTCCTTTTTAGTATTGTATATCTTATACCAGCATGAACATCATATGTGGAAGTGCTATTTGATATTGCTTAAGAAACCGTTATGTATCAATCTAAAAAGTCAGGCGGCTGTGTGGGTGTAAAAGCGTCTGGTCACTGATGTAGCACGAGCGAGACTTGACTTCCATCCATCAGCCCCTTACACTTTCTCGTTACTAGACTTTTTTTTACAAAGCAAAATCAAATTCGGCTTCCGGCTCTGCTTCGCCGAATCTTTTGGGGGCGCTCACTGATAAACCCACTCTGCTCACTTTCCGCTTGCCAACTTGAGCCTTAATATATCTCCTCCGAGGCAGTTGTCCCCGTAATTGGACCCGCCCCCCTTTAACGTGCCCCGGTCGTTCCAAGTAATACAGCCACTCCTGATTGAGCTTCATATAGAGCAACCCAAGTCCTGAATGACTTCCCCCAAACTCGAGGAAATCTTGCATAGCCTATCGCGTTGTCTTTCATCGTTTAATTTCCAGCGCCCTGCTGGTAGCTCATTCCCATGGCATCGACATACGATGTTGGTACGAGGGCGTGGCAGCCTGATGCTGCCGAGGGCTGGGTAGCCTCGGAGCTCGTCA
The DNA here is from genome assembly GCA_000709145.1 of Balansia obtecta B249. NCBI lineage: Eukaryota > Fungi > Ascomycota > Sordariomycetes > Hypocreales > Clavicipitaceae > Balansia > Balansia obtecta. Next base: position 17,943 of record JFZS01000071.1, read on the forward strand.
GCAAAGAGGTCGAAGGCCCCAAGGCTAAGCTTGTGTTCAAGCTCGATAATGGCGAGGTAATGATATATTTCAAGTGCTCTGGAACATCTCTTTCAAGTTACAAATGCTGACTCGGCCCATGTTCTGCCGATAGACCAAAACGATCGAGGTGTCCGTCGAAGCACTACAGAGCGGCAATGATGCATCCTTACCGCCTCTCATGAATCCTACGATGCTAGAAGCCAGCGATGACCTGACGAACTTATCTCATTTAAACGAACCAGCAGGTACAGACTTGCTCGCGGAATATTTGGTTAGGAACTCGCTCTCTTACTTGTAGTACTAACAGCTGCATAGTTCTGCAAGCGATTCGATTACGATACCTACAAAAGGAAATCTACACTTATAGCGGCATCGTCTTGATTGCAACAAATCCATTCGCTCGAGTTGATTCCCTGTATGTCCCAGGCATGGTACAAGTGTATGCTGGAAAGCAAAGGGCAACACAAGCTCCTCACTTGTTTGCCATCGCCGAAGAAGCATTCATGGACATGATTCGTGACAATAAGAATCAGACGATCGTGGTTTCTGGTGAGTCTGGGGCCGGGAAGACGGTAAGCGCAAAATACATCATGCGGTACTTTGCAACCAGAGAGTCACCGGATAACCCTGGAGCTCGTTCCAAACGTGGAGCCGAGGCCATGAGTGAAACTGAAGAACAAATTCTGGCGACCAATCCCATCATGGAAGCATTTGGTAACGCCAAGACCACTCGAAATGATAATTCTTCACGATTTGGTAAATACATCGAGATCATGTTTGACGACAAAACCAACATTATCGGTGCCAAGATTCGTACCTATCTGCTCGAACGATCAAGGCTTGTCTTCCAACCATTAAAGGAGCGTAACTACCATATTTTCTACCAGCTAGTGGCTGGCGCATCCGATGCTCAAAGGCAAGAGCTCGACATTGTTCCCATTGAGCAGTTCGAATACTTGAATCAAGGCAATTGTCCAACTATCGACGGTGTTGACGACAAAGCTGAGTTCCATGCTACCAAGAAGTCACTGCACACGATAGGGGTTTCGGAACAGCAACAAAATGATATTTTCAAGCTTCTAGCCGGTCTACTGCACCTCGGCAATGCCAAGATCACAGCATCCAGAACCGATAGTGTTCTGGCGCCAACGGAGCCGTCATTGGAAAAAGCATGCACAATCCTGGGTGTCGATGCACCAGAGTTCGCCAAGTGGATTGTCAAAAAACAGTTAGTCACACGTGGCGAAAAAATCACGTCCAATCTGAGCCAGGCTCAGGCTATTGTTGTGCGTGATTCAGTTGCGAAATTTATCTACTCCAGTCTGTTCGATTGGCTAGTTGAAATCATCAATCATAGTTTGGCCACCGAAGAAGTTTTGAACCGTGTCAAGTCCTTTATCGGTGTCCTCGATATCTACGGATTTGAGCACTTCGCCAAGAACTCATTCGAACAATTCTGTATCAACTACGCCAATGAGAAGCTTCAACAAGAATTCAATCAACATGTTTTCAAGCTTGAGCAGGAAGAATATCTGAAGGAACAGATTGATTGGACTTTTATCGACTTCTCGGACAACCAGCCATGTATTGATCTCATCGAGGGCAAATTGGGTATCCTATCGCTTTTAGATGAAGAGTCTCGACTTCCAATGGGATCAGACGAACAATTTGTGACGAAACTTCATCACAACTTCGCAACCGACAAGCAACATAAATTTTTCAAGAAGCCCAGGTTCGGCAAATCCGCTTTCACTGTCTGTCATTACGCCATCGATGTCACGTATGAGTCAGAGGGCTTTATTGAGAAGAACCGGGACACTGTCCCTGATGAGCATATGACCGTTCTCCGAGCAACTACCAACCCCTTCTTGAAGCAGGTTCTGGATGCAGCCTCTGCTGTCAGGGAGAAAGATGTTGCATCTGCATCTTCAAATGCTGTAAAACCTGCCGGGGGCCGCAAAATCGGCGTGGCTGTGAACAGGAAACCAACTCTCGGTGGCATTTTCAGATCATCCCTGATTGAACTCATGAACACCATCAACAACACAGATGTACATTACATTCGGTGCATCAAGCCAAATGAGGCGAAGGAGGCGTGGCAATTTGAGGGGCCAATGGTCCTGAACCAGCTACGTGCTTGTGGTGTTCTTGAGACCGTGCGTATCTCCTGTGCTGGATATCCCACAAGATGGACGTACGAAGAGTTTGCTCTCAGATATTACATGCTCGTCCATTCTGGACAATGGACTTCCGAAATTCGCGAAATGGCCAACGCAATCCTCACAAAAGCTTTAGGTACCAGCACTGGCAAAGGGCTTGACAAATATCAATTAGGTCTCTCAAAGATTTTCTTTCGAGCCGGCATGCTCGCTTTCTTGGAGAATCTTAGGACAAATCGACTCAACCAATGCGCTATTCTCATCCAGAAGAACTTGAGAGCAAAGTATTACCGACGTCGATATTTGCACGCCCGAGACTCTATCGTTCGTTCGCAATCCGCTGCTAGAGCGTACATTGCCCGGAAACAGGCCCAGGAATTGCGCACGATTAGGGCTGCCACAACGATTCAGCGTGTATGGCGTGGCCAAAAAGAACGCAAGAAGTTCTTGGCTATCAGAAAGGACATAAATCTTTTCGACTCAGCTGCCAAGGGATACCTGAGGCGAAAGCAGATCATGGAGACGAGGGTGGGCAATGCTGCACTTGTTATTCAGCGAGCTTGGCGATCGCGGCGTCAATTGCAGTCGTGGCGTCAATATCGTAGGAAGGTGACACTTATCCAAAGCCTGTGGCGTGGCAAGAGAGCTCGACGCGGCTACAAGAAGATCCGCGAAGAAGCCCGCGATCTGAAGCAAATCTCCTACAAGCTAGAAAACAAAGTTGTAGAGCTTACTCAGTCGCTGGGATCAATGAAGGAAAAGAACAAGAACCTCGCCGGGCAGGTCGAGAATTATGAGAGCCAGATCAAGTCGTGGAAGAATCGTCATAACGCTCTCGAGGCTAGAACCAAGGAGTTGCAGACAGAAGCGAACCAGGCTGGTATCGCGGTTGCGCGACTCCAGGCGATGGAAGAGGAGATGAAGAAGCTCCAGCAAGCATTTGATGAGTCGACGGCTAACATAAAGAGAATGCAGGAGGAAGAACGTGAGTTGAGAGATTCGCTTCGTTTGTCAAACACGGAGCTGGAGTCAGCCAGGCAGACAAGCAATGAACGCGAGAAAGACAACATTAGCCTCAGACAAGAACTGGAAGCCCTTCGAGATGCACTAGAAGTTGCCAAGCGGAGCGTGCCCGCCAATGGTGAGCTTGTCAACGGTGTCGCCACTGGGGCATCTAACGCTGCTGGCCTTATCAACCTCGTTGCTTCGAAGAAGCCCAAGCGCAGGAGCGCAGGAGCAGAACCCAGGGATTTGGATCGGTTCAGTGGCGCATACAACCCTCGCCCTGTTTCCATGGCAGTCACTAGCACTGCCCACAGACAGAATCTTTCTGGCGCAACCTACATTCCCGGTGTGGACAACATCGAGATGGAACTGGAGACTCTCCTTGCAGATGAGGATGGATTGAATGAGGAAGTAACTATGGGATTGATTCGCAATCTCAAGATCCCATCACCCAATACCACGCCGCCTCCTTCCGACAAGGAAGTTCTCTTCCCATCTTACCTCATCAATCTCGTCACATCAGAAATGTGGAATAACGGCTTTGTGAAAGAATCCGAACGTTTCTTGGCAAATGTAATGCAGTCAATTCAGCAGGAGGTCATGCAACATGACGGCGATGAAGCAATCAACCCTGGTGCGTTCTGGCTCTCCAATGTGCACGAGATGCTGTCATTCGTGTTTCTGGCCGAAGATTGGTACGAGACCCAGAAGACGGATAATTACGAATATGATCGTTTGCTGGAAATTGTCAAGCATGATCTCGAGAGTTTAGAATTCAACATATACCACACATGGATGAAGGTCCTCAAGAAGAAGCTGCACAAGATGATCATTCCCGCCATCATCGAGTCACAGTCGCTTCCTGGTTTCATTACGAACGAAAGCAACAGATTCCTGGGCAAACTGCTACAATCCAACTCTGCACCGGCCTACAGTATGGATAATCTCCTCAGCTTGTTGAATAGTGTTTTCAGAGCCATGAAGGCCTTCTATCTTGAGGATTCTATCATTACGCAGACAGTTACAGAATTGCTTCGTCTAGTTGGTGTGACAGCCTTCAATGACTTGCTGATGCGTCGTAACTTCCTTTCTTGGAAGCGAGGCTTGCAGATCAACTACAACATCACCCGCATCGAGGAATGGTGCAAGAGTCATGATATGCCTGAAGGCACACTCCAACTTGAACATCTCATGGTTAGTTTTTCCAATGAGTCTATAGCTGATGCTTATTGGCATATCTATGTACTAACTTGCTTGTCCTTATTTAGCAAGCCACAAAACTTTTGCAGCTGAAGAAGGCGACGCTCAATGACATTGAGATTATTCAGGATATCTGTTGGATGTAAGCCCTGGCCCTTTCACATGCTCACGATATTTGCTCCATGAATCACTAACTTGCTGATAGGTTGTCACCGAACCAGATACAAAAACTTCTTAACCAGTATCTGGTCGCAGACTATGAGCAACCAATTAACGGGGAAATCATGAAAGCTGTCGCATCTCGGGTGACTGAGAAGAGTGATGTATTGCTACTTCAAGCTGTGGATATGGACGACAGTGGACCCTATGAGATCGCGGAACCGCGGGCCATCACGGCCCTCGAAACTTACACCCCATCTTGTAAGAACTAAATATCGATTTTTCGTCATCATAAATGGCTGAATATGACTGACTCTTGATGTAGGGCTCCAAACTCCACGTCTGAAAAGACTAGCAGAGATCGTATCAGCACAAGCTCTCGCGCAGCAGGAGAAGCTCGATTACGCAAATGACGAGGGATTTGACGGACAAGATGGCTCCATCCCCGAAGAAGCTGATGAGACTGCCGTGCAGCCTGCTCATTAAGTATGATGATATGTCGTATACGTGGTCATGTTCCTATGGGTTGCAACAGGAAGAACATATAATAGAGCTGTACTATTTTACGCTGGGATATTACGAGCTCTGATGGTCGGATGCAAGCAGAACAGGACTTACATTTTGACTCAGGCTCAACAAAATCTTCGAAGAGTTGGAGAAGTGGCCACAACTGTCATGCTTTGTACTCCGCGACGTTCTACAAAGCTAAAGACGCCGCTTTGGCAGCTAAAGGGTTTACGCTAGAGAGCTACTGCTACGCGGAACCTTTTTTGTATCTAAGGTGTGAATCATCTATGTGCTCATGTACTTGTACGTCTTGTTAGGAGAGGAATGCCTCGGGGTTCTTTGGTGAATACAATAATTTAGATGGCTCAAAATTCAGAGCCTGTGATTCGCCGATCCCGGTTTTCCTGAAGACAGCGATATTTAATTGTCATAGACGCATCCGCATGTTGTTCTGCTTTTATTTTGATTACCTATGACGAGGTTGAAATAAAGCGGGCCCACTACCCGGCTAAGTGCATGATTTGGACCCCAAATTTCGCAGTTTTGCAGACCTTGTAGCGGTACATGTTCTGTTCGACTGAAGTTCTGGGGCAGGATAATACGTTCCCTTAAAAAAGAGAGACTTGCTAAATCTCTCACTATTTGTTTCCAATATGAGAAATTTGCCTAATATTATTGTCACGGGAACGCCTGGCGTTGGCAAAACTACACATAGCGAGACTTTAGCGCTACGAACCGGTCTTCGACATGTGTCTATAAATCAAGTGGTCAAGGATAAGGAGTGTCATGAAGGATGGAGTGATGAGTTTCAGAGCTGGATCGTCGATGAAGACAAGGTAGGGATATAAACTCCTATTTTCTAGTAAAGAAGAAAACCGGAACCTTCAACTAACGGAATGGTGTCATTGCAGCTCTTAGATGCCATTGAGAATGATGCCAAGGCTGGCGGTTGTATTATTGATTGGCACGCCTGCGACCTTTTCCCACGCAGTTGGATAGATCTAGTTGTTGTGTTGAGAGTTGACTCTTCAACCTTGTATGACCGACTGACAGCTAGGTACGTCACAGTGTAAATGGGGCATCAGAACTCCTATGATGCGCGTTTCTTTTATTATTTCTTTTTCATTACAGAGACATTTTCTAACTCGAGCCTGTAATGAACAGGAATTATGCTGAAGCCAAACTTCAGGAGAATCTCGACTCTGAGATTATGGAGGTCTTGCTTCAAGAGGCGCGAGAGGCTTTTGATGAAGAGATTGTCATTGAATTGGAGAGCAATACATCGGATGAAATGGAAATCAACATCGATCGTATTGAAGCTTGGGTCAAACAATGGAAACATGACAATGCTCCTGAGGGAGGGCCATGATATCGGGGTAAGATAGCCCCATGACAACGACAGATTGTGCGTATACATATAATTACAGTAATCTGGGTTAGACAACAAAGTTCTTGCGGTGAAGTCATCCGTCCTGATTACGACGGTCTATTATTGTATCTGTTCTGCTGCTCATAATTACAGCGAGACCAAAATAGATAGATTAATGCAATTAGCGGGGTCTTCAGCACCTCTCAATATGTTATCCACTTAGCAAGACTCATGGCCTCACCTCGTTGATATGCGACTGTCCTTGTTCTTTTCCTTACAATCTTGATGTTTCGTTGATCAAGAAAGGGTTTTTAGGTCAGCAAGTGTGAGTTCGTGATCCAGCATGACATCACTGGCGAGCCCTTCTTCAAGCGGAAAGGCCTATGCGTGTTCAACTCAAGCTTCGTCCCTACGGCTATTCAGGATGGATCATGCTTAATTAGCTCTGACGTCTACTTTAGGCAGCCTCTGACTTCCTTTATGTTTCGATTGTCCTTTGTGTAATAGAAAATGCCACCCTGGATCAATTTCGTTACCGGCAACGCCAACAAATTGCGGGAGGTCAAAGACATCCTTGAACCTGGTATTGAAGTTCGAAGCCACCCTTTAGACATTGAAGAAATACAGGGTACCATTACAGAGGTGACAGAGTCCAAATGTAGGAAGGCTGCCCAGATTGTCAACGGCCCTGTCCTTGTTGAAGACACGGCTCTGTGCTTCAATGCATTGGCTGGCCTTCCGGGACCTTATATGTGAGTAAGGCTAAGAGTACAGTTCAAAAAGTATCCTCCTATTTCTCCAACATTCGTTGACTTCTTCGCAGCAAATGGTTTCTTGCGGATATTGGTCATGAAGGATTGAACAATATATTGACCGCCTATTCGGACAAATCGGCCGAGGCAGTATGCACTTTCGGGTATTGCAAGGGGCCAGGACATGACCCTATTATATTCCAAGGACGGTGTCCAGTATGCTATCTATCCCCTCTCCGAGTCACACAACTTGAAGCACAGGACTCTGACAGTATCGAATAAAAGGGAGAAATTGTATCCGCAAGGGGACCTCAGAATTTTGGTGAGGATGCAAAACTTCGGCTGCCCACTATCTACGCTATTGACATTAGTGTTTTCAGGCTGGGACCCCATTTTCCAGTATGAGGATAAAACGTAGGTCTATATGCTTCACATGCGGTGCCGTTAGGCACGACCGAGTCTTTTCTGATCGCTTAGGCATATGACAAGGTGACAAAGGGACTGCAATGCTGACTGGGCCATAAACAGGTTTGCCGAGATGGACAGAGCCGAGAAGAACAAGGTTTCCCACCGGAGCAGGGCGCTAGAGAAATTGCGACAATGGTTTCAGGAGGAAAAGGATGATTAGGAGAGGCGGAGGACCACCTAGGTGCTACTCAACTGCTTCTTTTGCAGGCTTGTAGGTCAATGGTCAGAGAAGAGGACCAGATCCTACCGAATTCGGTCGACTTGGAACTTACAACAGTAGCTCGAAGTCTTCGTGTTTGCTCAGGTAGCTTTTCCCACGCCGATAGGTTCGGATGGCTGAGTCAACTTTCGAGGCGTTATTATTGATACGGCTGCTTTGACTGTATTTCTTAATAGCCTGCGGATGTCGACTTGCTGGGTCAAATACGTAAAGATAAGATTCATCCTTGTGGTTTTTTTCGAAGCCCACCACAGTGAGAGAATGTCCTGACGGAGACAATACTTAGCTCTTGTGACCTTCGAGCGAAGCTTCTCCAGATCGAATTGTCATGTTTCATTGCTAGATATACGAACCTTGATGTTGTAGATAGATAGGAGGTAGGTCTGTAGATCGGGTTTTTGTAAGTTTGCCGGTACTGTAGCCTCCCTCAAAATATGCCTCGACTGCCGTCATCGTGTCCTGCCATGCATTTTCGCAGCTCGTGCGACGGAAAGCTTGAACTGAGCATCTATAACACGATTAGATACTGGACTCTTCTACAAGCAGGTACATTCGGAGTGTTCAGCTTGTACGGAACAGAAATACTGTTAAACAGGGCTTGAGCCTGCAAGAAGATTTTATAATTAGTGAGCGACCTAATCATGTTTTACATGGAAATACGATTCAAATTACCTCAGGCGTCCCAATAAACTTTCGAGTTCCCCTAATTCCACCCGTTTCCACGCGGCCATTCGCGTTGATCCCCATGTCCCAAGCCTTTTCAATGAGTTCTTGGATCTGGAAAATCGATGGAAGACCAGTTTCAAACGCTTCACATCCCGATGACCTAGTACTGATAACGTAAGATATCAAAGACTGAATGTTCCTGTATCCGCAGAACCCTCCTGTTCACCCATGGTGTCCAGTCAGTCAGTTGTTCCTTATCAAGGATCTTGTTCACAGTTCTAGTGAGTACGCTGCTTACCTTCTCGGGGCAGTTTTGAAATATGTTGCACGCAAGGATTGCAAAAGTACGCATAGTGAATCGAGTCGCTTTGTTCAACCAGTCGAATAAGATCTGGAATTACGCCTGCAACCAGAGTTAGTGAGCAAAAACGGGGTCCTGCTGATAGGTTATGAGAGAAACTACGACTTCTTTCTATTAAAAAAAAACTTACCGTCCGTACACACTTGACCTCCTTTAATCAGTTTTCGTGAGAGCCAATCCGGCATTTGGCTCTCATGAGCGAACTTCCCCAGATGATTTGTCTAGGATATCATATTAGTCTAGAAACCATCTTAGTCGGGACGGTAGTGATCGGACCCCTAGTGGCCCAACAGAATGCTGTTTATTTCCGGCCTTTTCCTCTTGTGAAACGTCTTGCCCAGGTAGAGCGTCGCGCGACGGGGCGGATACGCTGGACACAGCCTTCCTCGAGGTTTGGTTGTGATGAGGCAGGCGAATCGTCTTTTGTGTGGCTCCCTTCGCCGCCCGTTTCTTGAAGATATTCGCCCACTCAAGCATGATTAGTCGACTCAGATGAAGTGTCAGGTTGATTTTCCACGTGGATCTCCTCTCGGCACATAGGGGGTGACCAAGCTACGCTCTCAGAAGCAATTGCTCATATGCAATACTTTGGAGAGACGATAGAGAGGGGACATGGACCACGTGGCATGGACATGTTGAAAATGAGACGGCGATCGGTGAGGCGTTGCCGTGTCCCAAACGCGACTTTCCTGGCCCGCTAATAACGGGGTGGGGAGATGACGGATACGAACGGCCAGAGGAGATGCAAGTCGACAATTTCGCTCCTGCAACGAAGTCCCATAAACTGAGTAAAACCATAATTCATGGACCGCATACACAAGGGACATTCGGAGTGTACGTACTACCCGTTTATGGTGCTAGAATGGCTAGCCTCCAGGTCAGCCTGGCTGGCTTTGAACTTCAACAATGTCCGGTGAGCATATTGCAATTGGCCATGTACTATTTGATTTTAGAGATCATGGCTATAACACATCTTCGTTGATAAGAGGTCTTGAAAATCGTCTCGCCAGTCTATATCTCTTCTTTGCCTTTCCCCTCTCTCGCCCGTGCGAATGAATACATCTATCTAGTTTCCTAGCTTTGATTCACGGCGCTCGACTAATACTCGCCTTGAAAGACCCGAGCTCAGGTCATTCATTTCCCACCCTTTCCTCGAGTTGGAAGCGACTTCTGTGATGTTGTCTCCTTGGGTAATTCTTTAGCGAATGGGATGAAGTCCGGAGCGCCAGGGAGGTACTTGCGGAGAGGCTGGGGGACGCGGAGACCCTGTAGATGGTACACCAAGTCAGTATCGGAAGAAACGAATTTAAAAATAATGACGAAAGACGGTAACATCAAATACCTCTTCAGTTTGAAAGTTCTCGAGTATGCAGCACATGGTTCTTGTGGTCGCGCAAAGAGTAGAATTGAGGCAGTGGACGTATTTCTTCTTAATATCCATCTGCGTTTTCGTGCCAGATCGTATCTCCAGGGCACGGGACTGGTAGTCGGTGCAGTTCGAGCAGGAAACGAGCTCTTTATATTCTCCTTGGAAGGGGAACCAAGCCTCCAGGTCATACTTCTTTGAGGCGGCGTTGTTCAGGGCGCCGGACACTATGGACACGATCTGATATGGAAGCTGCAATGACTTGTAGAATTCCTCTGAGATGGAAATCATGTCATCAAAGGCTTCCCATGACTTCTCTGGATCGGTTAGAAGGAATTGTTCAATCTAGTGAACTGTTAGTAAGGTTTGATGGTTGGCAATGCAAAGCAAGTGCCTGTGTGGCTATGCGCCCCTACCTTCTCAAATTGATGCACACGGAAGATACCCCAAGCGTCTCGCCCATGTGAGCCCGCTTCTCTTCGATAGCATGTACTGTAACCGGCATATCTGGCGCACCGTCAGTAATAGCCGGAGTCTTGCAGCGGAGGTAACGCGGCTCAAGCCGTGACTTACTTGATAGGGAGGTCCTTTGGGTTGAGCCACTCATCGGCGTGGAATGCGGAAATGGGCTGTTCTGACGTAGCAATCAGGTATTTATCATTCTTTGCATCGCCGTCAATGACCTTGTAGAGCTCTTCGTCGAACTGCTCGAGCTGAGCCGTCTTGCCCATGTAGTCTTTGAGCATGAACTGCGGAGTTTGCAAAGCACTATATCCTCGTTGCATGAGAAACTCCAGGCCATAGTTGATTAGAGCCTGGTTAAGAAATACGCCCCATTGACGCAGAAAGTAGCCGCGGTGGCCAACCACCTTCACGCCACGGTCTGGGTCATACCCATCCAGTCTGAGGAGGACTTCGTGGTGTGAAAGAACGTTATTGCGCTTCTCCACCTTGACTCCTTCTGGGACCCAAGTGCGTTCCACTACATTATTGTCCTGGACAAGTTAGAGCTTAGTATAACTTGCGTCCACAAGCTCAGTCGAGACATAGTGCTGAAATGGGCAACGAACCTCGTTGTCGCTCACAGGTACCGAGTCAGCCACGTAGTTCCCAACCGTCTTCAGTTTGGCTTTGAGAGCAGCGTCTTTTTTGACGGCAGACTCGACGAGCGTCTTCTTCTCCTTCTCGAGCTCGATCTTCTCCTTCAGCAGGTCGTCGGCGTTTTCCTTTGCCTAGGAGATCGCATCAACGAGTCAGCAACCCACGGTCCTAGAGTTTTTTTTTTTTTTTTTTTTTGGGTTGCCGGTAAATGAACCTTCTTCTTGGCACCAATCTGTTTTTGGACCTCGTTTATCTTGCTACTAACTTGCGACGCACTGTAGTTGGCTGGTGTTGGAAACATGGAAGATTAGCTGGCGGTTCGCGGTTCTCAACAACACGAAATTTTGGCAGAGAGGGGGGACATTGGGCATGCTTACTCTTGCGATGGTCCTCGAAAAGCGCTATGATCTCATCCACAATCTCTACACTTGCGTAACGTCGACGCTGAGACTCGCGAACTTTCTCAGGATCTCCACCGCGTTCGGTGATAAAGTCAACAACATCGAGCATCCTTTCGAAGAACTCCGGGTGGTAAATGATGTTAGGAACGATCTTGTGAAGGCTAATTCCCTAAAAAAGGGAGCCTTGAGAACAGACAGTTGGCGAGGCTTTTGCAGGGTTTGGATTGCTCCTATGAATATTTGTTAAACTAGTCAACAACTGCTTTGAGTCACAAGCTGGCAGTGGTAGCATACATGTGCTTTCTTGGTGGGGAGGAGAGGGGCAATTCGTGTGTGTTGATTTGGCGGGGTTGCAAAACGGACGGGAAAACGGTGTGTGTGGGGGGAGGGGGACTGAATAGGGAAACGGAGGGCCAAAGGAATTGGACAAAAAACAGCACACACTGCAGGGCAGCGCAGCTTGTCACAAATTTAGCATAGCGGGGCCACAGCACTCTTGTCGGCGCTGAAGGTCGATCTAGCGGCAGCAGTTCGCAGGAGTTCTTGTGCATACATTGCCATGAATTATCGCAACTCAGGCTGGCTGCATTTTTTGCCATTGCGGCGGACTATTCGCAAAGAACAAAATCACCAACACACATTATAATACTCTGTCTGTTGTCCATCGAAGCGTTGGACTGCCTGGTCCGTCGCCGCGGAGCAGCACCTAAGCAGAAGCCATGGTCTTGTTTTGCAAGTCGCTGGAACCGCAGCAACCGCAGCATGAGCTTAGATGATCGATTGCCTTTGGTAATTGTATTTGTGTGATTTGTATGTGTGTATATGTGTAATATGCATGTGTGTATATGTGCATGTGTGTATATGTGTATGCGTGTATGTGTGTATCTGTCTGTATCTGTGTAGAAAATGCGCAACCATTACTCCGTAAACCCCGCGCCACCTACGACCTTGCCTATGCAGCTCTCTACATCAGAGAGCAGTTGCCCTTAGCTGGGGCTTCTGCAGGATTCTGTGACTTCTCGATCTGGGCAATAAGAAGTTCAAACGCTCTCCCAACATTCTCGTTATATCGCGCGCTCGCTTCCGTCCATCCACACAGGAATTTCTCTGAAAGTTTCTTTCCCTCCTCCGGGCTGACTTGGCGTTGCTCGGGCCGGAGATCGCTCTTGTTGCCAACAATGACAATAGGTACCGACTCGCTTCCCTGTGGTTTCGGTAAGAATGATACTCTCGTCCAAGTTCATGCCAAGCCCGCAGCACGTGCCGGGAGCCGGCAGTTTGAGTACTCACAAGATGATTAAGGATTTTCTCTCTGATAACCTGGATCATCTCGAAGGAAGGCAGGGACGAGACTGAATACACGAGCATATATCCATGGATTCCGATAAAGTGTTTTGAGTTTAATATGCTATATTCATCCTGGCCTGCTGTGTCGACAATCTCCGTGGCATAGTCTTGCCCCTTGTATCGAATCGTCTTGCTAAACGTGTTCTCGATGGTCGGATAGTAGCTATCGACAAAATGTCCATCGACGTACCGGACAGCAAGCGAGGATTTGCCTGGCCGAGCTGATGTTAATTTTCTGTCAAAGGACGGATTGCGACGGTCTCATTGCGTACCCACAGATCGACTGCCAACGATGGCAACTTTTCTCTGCTTCTGGGCAGACATCGCGGTACTGGTAGCAGGTAGATGGCGACGGGATATTCAGACTGTGTTCCGCAAACGCGTGCTCTCTCTGCTGGTATCAAAGACAAACTGTCACCTAGGATGTCGTCGCGATATTGGGGTCCCGTTCGATTGATGGGGACTTGCAAGTAACCTCAGGTGCACAGTACACCAGCCGATTTGCGCTTAATCGATGCAGGAATGCTGCCAGTCGAAAATGCCCACCACTAGCGTGAGTGGATACCGGGACCGGAGGGTCCTTGCCGCATTCGACCGCGCAGGAAGAAGCAGCGCACTGGATTGCGCGGCGTCCAAAGAGTGTATGTTGGCATGAGCGCGTCACGTCTGGTTCACCTTGAAGGATCATTATCTCTCAACAATTTTTTTGGTATGTTTTCTGTTTATTTGCATTCATACCCGTTTTTCTTTTTCTTTTTCTTGGTTTGCTGCAATGCCACGCGGTGACGTGGTTGTAGCGTTCACCATGACAAATGCATGAGACGACGGTTTGCTTATCACAGCATGAAAGGGCCGATACAGGCCCGAGTCGCGTCATTTTGATTCCCGTGTCACATTTTATATTAATATTCAAACCGTCGCATCGTCGCCACGAGCCAAAACTAAGCCACTTGTTTCAGCTCCTCTACAAGAGCATCTAATGCATGTACCTTGCTATCAACAACCTTGTACAGGTGTACAAACTGCTGTATGGAGCTCCTCAGGCTGTGCAGCGCATGCGCCCCGACGCGATTCGCGAGGTGCTCCCGTGCTCGCCTAGTCAGACACATGTATCCCAGCAGCACGGATAGGTAGCCAACAGCTACGGTCAACTTGACCTTGTTCTCTGAATCCGCCTAGGTCACGTTCGTTAGCTCGTTCTGGCGACCCAGCCCACATTTTCACATAAATGTCCAAACGTACCTCGCCAACAGTCTGCTGGTGTTTCTCCCACGACGTCATCAACTTGTCCATGGCATTCTCGTCCACGACCTTTCGAGCCGGCGCACAGTACTCCATAATGTTGATCATGACGCCAAGCATCAACAACAGTTCGTTATACTTTTCACTTTCGAGCCTTTCTGCTTGAATAGCGGCGTCAACGCTGACAAATAACTCATTGATCAGGACGGACAGCCGTGCACAGAGCTGCGGGTTGTCGAATGCTGCAGCCTCGTCAGCGGTGTTGGTCGTATTCAGTGCAAGTTTGAGAATGGCTGGACCCAGCTCCGTCCGCCCGGTAGGCCAGTGCTGGATTGCTCGTAGAAGAAGCCTGCTTATCCTCCTGGAATGCCCACCATCGCTGTTCAGCCTGGGGGTTACACCCGCGCTGGATTGTGTTTGAAGTGTGAAAACTGTTAATGCATAGTCGACATCCTCAGAGGAGCCCTGCTCGCTGGCCCAGGTCGCAACAGCAATGATGGCCCGCTGCGACTCCGACAAAATCTGATCGAGGAGCGCCGCATCCGCACATTCACTCAGGAGGGCCATGAGTTGCAGTGCAGCGGTTCTTGGCGAAATATCAGCCGACTGATACCCGTGCCAGATAGGTAGTTGTCGCAGAATAATCTTGGCGTCTCCAATTGACGTCCGTGACGTCCGTGACATGTTGAGCCTTTTTTGTGCCGCCAAAACAACAATGTCCTGGTCTTCGGACAAAAGCCTGGCCAAGAATCGCCCAACACCGTCATTCGCAAGCTGACGGAGCAGGTTGGGGGCTGGACCAGACGTCAGAAAGCAAAGAAGCGCTGCCGTGAGAGCAAAACCGCTAATGGGGTCCGTCTCTTTCCCGATATCGCGAGCAACCGTGTCTCGAGATGCATGGTCCCGGAACTGCCGCAGGAAATCTTTTCGCTGCAGCTTTTGCACTAGCTCGCAAAGAGCGTTCCTTCTCATCGTCAAGGCATCTGTGGCCGGAATCCCGATTCTCGATATTAAGTCATCCATTTCGTCTGCAAACCGATTGTTTGCGCCAGCACGACGCAGCTCGTGGACACTTTTTATGGCAGGTTGCGTGCTATCATCGCCGTCAGAATCATCCATTGCGAATAAATCTGCTTGGCGTGGTGACGCAGGACGAGGCGAGGCCAGCAAAGAATCTAGATTCTCGTCCATCCCCGTGATAGGACTATCAAACACGTCGGGAGTATGGGGTTCGCCAACAGTGGTCCGCGACTGACTGTACGTATGCTTGACTTTTCGGTTTGTCGGAGTTGTTCCACGGCGGTCTACATGTCGTGGCCGTACATCGTACTTGGATGAGTTATGTCGCAAACCCGCCAGCCTTCTGTTAGGTGCCGTGTGATTGTCTGACTCTCCGTCATCAGAAATCCCATCATCTGCCCCCATTGTTGCTCTCTGTGCTGCAAGCGCATCGATCAGTCGCGGTCGTCGAGATGAAGTTGTTTTCGTGCGCGCGCCGTCTGCTGCGTCTGTAGCCCTCGGTTCTGTATGTCGATCATTGATAGAGACAGAAGGCCTTTTTTTTGGGTCTATCTTCTGGTTTCGCCGCCATTGAGATTGGTCCATCGTTGGTTCTGGGGCGAATGCTATCGAATGATCCCGCTTGCGCAGAGGCACAGCTTGTGGAGAGCCACGACTCAATGACGCCGATGTGTGTGAACTTCCATGGAAGAAAGGATTTGGACGTGGCGTCTGGTTACTGCTACTTGGTCTCAACGACTGAGGTCTTTCCATAGGTTGCTCTAGCTTCGACTTGGACCTTGACTCCAAATCGCGATCAGCCTTGGTGCTACGAGGGCGCTTGCGCGAAGACTCGCCGCCGTACGTGATGGGTTTTTTCTGTCCCGCATTAGCCGGTACATGTGGTGATGCCATGACTTCTGTCGTTGAGTCGTTCATTCGACTGCAAGTGTCTTGGAAAGCGTGTTTTGGAGGTTTTGGTGCGAAATGGGAGGTCTAGACTAGACCGACTGGCGCAAGCGGTCTGAGGATATTAAACCTCGTGGTTCGCGACGGGTAGAGACGCCGCTGTCATATATTAATGAAGCAAAGAGCGGCACTACCGCGTCGTCGTTACCTGTGAGTTTGTTGTTTAACAGATTCGATGTCAGTGGCCAATCAAGAACGTTGCGCGAAAGCGAATGCGCAGCTGAGGTCATCAAGGGGTCGGTCCAATCAGTGACGTAGGCTGACCACCCAACTATAATATTCTATGCTGTGTAACCGACTCGTTGCTTGTTACATTTTACATTGCTAGGTTGATTTATGTACGGAGTAAACCCCGTCTCCCAATACTGCGGCTGGGTGTCATTGCGCGCCAATTACGGTAGCCTTATCGTTGTCTAGAGTCTGGTTGTCGGATTTTTTTTTTTTTTGAATTATCTAAAAAATTATGTCTATAAGTAATTTAGCAAAATGCCAGAAACCCGAAATATAGAATATAGTGTGTGCTCTATTGGCTTTTATTCATAAGTGCTTTTTTTTTTTTGACAAAACAAATTCCCCCAAAGCCCACTATAACACCTCTGCGAACCCCTAACAGGAGTAAAATATTCAAAATTTAGAACAACAATCTCTATACTATTGATTTTGAAAAAAAAAAAAAAGTAGGCTACCGCCAGTATACAGTCATTATTTATTTTTCATAGTAATTTTTTCTTTTGGCAGGCCTTATTCCCCATGACTGCATGCAAAATTTCACCGAACAGTATTTAACAGAGTTTACTAATATGGAAAAAAAGCAAATGTCAATATAGACTTCGCATGCGGCAAGGAAAAATTGATAGCATGCCAAAAAAAATTTTAATAATAAAAGTTACGATACTGGCCTACTCTTTCTTTGCTTCGAATAGGAAAACCTTTATTTAAATAGAAGAAAAAAGGTATTCGCTTCTTTCTCGGCTCCGAACTGGTGGCGGGTGGTTGTTGCCGGCACAGACATTGTTGTTCCCTTGGCAACGCGTTTTAGTCGGCGGCGGCTAGGGTGAGGTTCGTTTTCTGCTCGGCAGTGGTGTCGGATGTTCACTTCTGTCGTGCGTGCCTCTTCTTGGATGGTTATCTATTTTATTAACGCTAGCTAGCTATCTAAGAAGGATATGCGATCGATAGTGGGGAGGTAGAGGCTTGTAAGAGCAGTGCGAATCGATGTTAGTTTGTTCTCTATAGATAACTATATCAAAATATCATTGAGAGATATCACGACAAGCTTGCCTCATCGGCTCCATAGAAGGAGGAACAGAACTAATAGGGCAAGGTCCTGGATCCGGGGAAGTGTGACGTTATTGTGGGGGTGGAGCCGCGACCATCCTAGCGCTTATCGTCTCAGCTTCATTAATGCGATGACACAGAATGGCATCATCATGCGAAGGCATCATCAAGCAATGAGCTCAACCACCGGCACGTAAAAGACTTTGGAAGAATGGTGTGTTGCAATACAGCTGCACAGGGCAATCATTGAACAAACGCACTGATCAAAACGCCTCTGATCAAAACGCCTCTAATAGGGTGAGTTTCACTAGTCAGAAGTTATAATTCCTTGATGTCTGCCTGCATTCGACACCTATTGGCTTTAATAAATGCGGAAAGGAGGGTCCTGCATCGTACGGTCACGACGGGTCATGCCACACACCAGGCTGCTTGTACCCAAGTGCGGAGAAGTTTGTACCTTGACGTCCCCTCCTTAGTGAAAATGTACTTAATCGGTCAGGCAAGCCCATGTAGCGATCAATACGCGCCCTGGTTTGGCATTGTCGTTCCCCCCTCTCCCTGCTACAGGACGTATTTATAAGGTTTCACCCCCTCATGTAATGTAACTGCGTTGTTCTTCGAAATCATCATCATCCATCGTCAGCTCTTCATCTGCCATCCCCTTGTTGCCTCCCGTATGTCCTCCCTATATCAAGAAGTACGCTGTTTTCTGGTTGGTACTAAATAGCCTCTCTGAACAAGAAATTACTTCATTATCCAACTCAATATCAATATGCCTCACCGAATTCCTCGGTTGCCTCGGGCCAAGCGCTCTGAAGTATTATGCATGGGCGCTGCTGGTGTTGGAGTCCTCACTCCTCTCTACCTCGTTATGCCTGGAGCTGAGGAAAGACTGGCCAGCCAGACTGCCAAATGGGCTCCAAGATGGGAGCGTAACATCACCTACTTCACTCCTCCAGTGGAGCGAGCCGTCAAGCGCATCGAGCCCTCTGTTTCCAGAGCAGTCCAGCAGGTGGATAAGCGCCTACCATTGGAAAAGATTGCGAAGAAGGTTGATTCAGGCATCAAAACTGGCATTTATCGATTTGGCGGCCCAAAGCCCACATGACTGGAAAGGATTTGTACTGAGTTGAGGAGATCTGGATCGACTTATTTGTTATTTGTCACTAGAGGTAGATTTAGTCCCCATACATGTCAACTCGGAGATACTTGGGATCGTCGTAACATACATGATTTGATTATTCTGTTAATTTCAGAAGACGTATTGAGACTGTTACAGGGCGAAGTTGTCGTAACAATCCTCCGACGTTGATACCTTTCAGCGGCGGATGACCTGTATAGTGGCATTTTTATGGTTCCATGTTCTGCTTTGTCCGTCCTTCTGCTAGTTTGTACGATGCACGGACCGATGGGTAGTTGGAATCGGTCCTCCACGATTTCCCGGCTTTTGCCCCACATTCATATATCTCGGCGAGGGGACTGAGGCAGCAAGTAGTCGTGTTCGGTTTTCGTGAATGGGGTTTCTTTTACGCAAGCGACATCTTCTTGTTTTCACCCAGTCACATATTGATGTGACTACCGACCGCAGATATCAGATTGTATGCAGTTCTTTACACACTACAAGCTTACTTTCATGGAATAAGTGGTCTGGTTAACAGTAGGTAATGAGGGAATGGACGAAACGGGACGCACTCGAAACCCAAAACAAGACTGCCAGGCAGGTCACCCCGAAGCTCTAATCGATTCCTACAAAACCCCTGGTATGTTCATATTCCACTCCTCTATCTTTTATTGATGGATGTCTTGGTATAATTCATAGGAACTGGCGAAATTCGCTGCTTGTGAATAACAACAGCAGCTGAGCTGCCGACAGCTGGACTGCATAGGTACCTTATGGTAAAGAAAACATCAGAGCCATGTTAGCCGCGGTGACGGGAATGTGCAATCTCTCTTGTCATATTCATTATTTGATATTCAGGTCCGCTTGGGTGATACAATCGAACCTGTGACTCGCCCTTCGTCGCCTTCCGTTAGTGCTCCTTGTGAACCTACAACGCACGACGCGTCGAGTTATTGCGGGGATATCAGTTGTCTGGCATGTGATACTTCAGTAATTTCAGCTTTCTATATGCAAGCAGTTATGTGCTACGTTGAGCAATTGCGAGTGATTTCAGGCACAGGTAGCAATGAGGGGGGCATTTCTAAATGTAAATCCACCTCTTGTAAGGTTGATATGTTCTATTGGTCGTCTAGCTATATGTTTGGCTGAGTGTAGCTCGAGTGAACTCGAAGTATGCCACTTAAGCTATCCTTGACTCATGACAGATGGACGGTCTCGGCTCCAGTGGCCATGTTCACAGCCTTTGTTCGGTGATATTGATCATCGTCCAAGCGTCGCTTGCTGCATCTGGCGAGTCAGGGCGTCCATGCGCGTATCGTCGACTCGGAATCTATATCATGGTCCCGGAAGCATGGCTGTTAGCTCTGCCACCGTTGTTCTTTGGGGCGGCAACATTTAAGGCTCTGTGGGTAGGAGACTTGTTCGAAATTGGTTATGGCAATCGCTGTAATTTTCCGGTCTGGCATGTGAGCACATCACCTGGGTTGGCGATCGTGCAGGTCTCTGGGTACAGTCTTCGGCGGATGTCCTAACGCAACTGCCCATGGTACCCGTTAGCAGTGTCTCTGGCCTATTGCGTCATGTTGATATTGGCTATTGGTGTTAAATACTTACGCCTATCGAAAAGGTAATAACTCGTGACAATGAGGATAGGAAGGGCTATCATTGTGGACACCCATCTTCTCGCCGCTTTGTCATATCTTTTCTTGTATTCCTCGCCTTCTGACTTCGTGTTTTTGCCTACAATCTCTGCCTCCACGCGCATTTGCGTGCGTGAGGCCTGTATGGCAACTTCTTTTGCCTCCCTGGCATTCTTTGATGTGGTTTGCGTTGTCGGTTCGCTGCCTTTCTTTACGAACGCCCCGGACCGTGGTTTCTGGGAGCTCGCGAAGCTTCTCGCGGGGATAGACTGCACTAATTCCCAAGTGTCTGCAGAATTTTTTGCCGAATTGGAGTTCGTGCGAGTGATGACGGCATGATTGCGATCATACCGACGTTTTGTTGAGTTGCTGTGCATATGCCTCTTCCATGCGCTGATCATGCATTGAGTCCGAGTTGACATTGTGGTATGTATCGTGGTTTAGGTTAGTGGCTGGGGTGACTGTTTCCGCAACGGCTCGCACGCATATGTAGTCAGTTTTTCCAAGTTTAGCGGTTGGCGGTCTAGGGTATGATTTGATGCGGCCAGGACGTCCGAAACTTAATATCACCCCGTAGCCAACATGGCTCATTTTTCCTTGACGCTATTTTAAGGACATGAACTGACCAGGCTGTAGTGACAAGATCACTGTCGTGATTTGACAACACGTATCATGGCATTGATGTGGCACAGTGCAGACCATTTCGTCCGAAGCCGAGCCCTGTGGCAAAGAAACACATCCTCCCCAAAACAACGCACAACCTTCACACATTTTAGCACATTTGCAATTTGATAATGCCACAGCGACTTATAATTCCCTATATGATCCAGTCACCCAGGTAAAAAGCAGTGTAGGACCATGTACTCCCAAGCCCATGAAAGTCAACGCGGAAGAACAAGACCTGATCAGCATCAGTGTAAGATTTCCCGTCGCTGCACGACTCGAGACGAGCCATACCAGTTCTAATGATACAAATTACATGTGCCTCATGCCGGAACCCGATGGTCCCCACGCCAAAACCCAACACGGAGCATGGGCGCACTTGACATCAATTATCCCGGTCGACGGAGCGCCTAATCATCGTCCGTATATGTCGGCCCAGTGGCTGCAGGAGTTTCAGGAGCACCTCCATAAGCTGCCGGGGTTGGTGCACCATAGTAACCACTTGCCCCGGGTGTCGGAGCGGCAGCCGCAGGAGTCGGTGCCGGATCTGCACTCCAACCTCCGTGCCAACCGCCCGGAGTAGGCGCATTCGCAGCAGGGGTAGGGGCCGAGTAAGCTTCTGGGGTAGGAGCATTCAGAGCACCAGGTGTCGGTGCACCCATAGCAGCGCCAGGTGTAGGAGCGTCGTAGGCCCCGGTACTGGCACCCGGTGTGTATCCCCAAGTTTCATTCCCACTAGCTCCTGGGGTTGGCGCCGATGCCCCCCAAGCAGGTGTCTTGGTACCAGATGCCCAACCGTCAGAACCACCACCGCTCACGTAGGCAGGTGTGCGTGAGCCGACACCAAATGCATCGCCAACCGCGGGAGTCCGCGCACCGGACTGCCATGCCGGGGTCCGCGAGCCTGAACCATACGCCGTACGGCTGCCGTCATATGGGTTGACTGTCCTCGAGCCATCAGCCCAAGCTGGAGTGCGCGAACCCGAATAATCCTGGGCTTTCCAGGCTGGTGTCCGGCCACCAGCCGCAGCAGGTGCTGTTTGTTATCCAAGTCAGTGGCCGAAAAGCAACCAGAAGTCCAATGGCATACAAGACTTACTGCGTGAACCCCAAGCGGGAATCCTGTCCGAACTGCTAGCGCCTATTGGCGTTCTAGATCCCCCTTGCCAAGCTGGCACCCGGTCACCTCCACTGCGGCCACCACCCACAGGCGCACCGCGACCTCGGCCGTTAATGTCGATGGTTGCACCCGTCGTCTTGTCCTTGAAACTTAGAGAGTCTCTAGGTACCGTGATCGTCTTGCCTTTGGTGTGCAACTCGACCCTTGCATGCGTGTCGGTGGTATCCTTCACTATACCAAGCAGACCCTTGTATGGGCCCTTCTTGATGATTGCAGTCTGGTTTATGGCTCGATCTCGGCCAAACATTTTGACGGGTTGACTGGGTTTGATTTCACTCCCATTCTTATGTATTTTCAAGGCAGGATTCATGCTGTTAAGGTCTGGACCCGACGAGGCTGCATTAACACGACCCCCCTTAGCAGCGACAGTATTCACCAAATTAGCCTTAGTCACAAAAACGCCGGCGTTTTCGTTGCTATCATTAGTATGCAAGAACACATAAGATCGATGTATGTGAATGATCTTGCCCTGTCTGTGTTGTCCCGTAAACTCCTTTACGACATCATCCAGTCGAATTTCTGAACCGTCCCGATCGGCGGCCACAGCCTGCTTTCTTTTTGGCAACTTGTTGGAAATCTGAGAAGGCATGATTTGCCTTGTGTCACCATACTGGTCCAATACCACAAGAGACTCACGATCGATCTTGACAATGCAGCCAACGGTTGTTGGGTCCAGTTGCACCAAATCATGCAAGGAAAATTGACCCAATGACCCCTGTCCGCCAATATCACTCGCCTCCCTGAGATCCTTGCTGAATACTGTCACTTCAGTGTTTGTCTGGTCCGTCAGAAGAGTAACCCGGTCTTCAGAAATCTTGACCACAGTGCCCACTTCATCACGGAACTTGCTCCCGCCTATGACTTTGACGTGATCGCCGACCTTGAAACGCTTGCGTAGTCCCTTAGTGGGCACTTCGATAGTCTGTCCCTGCAGACCACCCTCAGTCACAGAGATTGTGACTATATCTCCTTGAACATTGGTCGCCTTGCCTACCACACCCTTTTGCTCCCCTGAGTATACTTCGATGATATCACCCGGTAGATATGTGACGAGGGTGTTGCTGTCCTTCAAACTAGCCGCAAGTGCCTTGAGATCAAGGTTCTCGGTACCGTCCTCAGCGCCAGATGCAAAGCGTGTGACTTCCTCCAAAGACGGGTTCACGTCAGTGACCACTAGTTGTTGGATCTTGACATCTCTCACTTGAAAGCCATTCTCGAATTCGTCTCCCATATAAGACCACGTGTTCGTGGTGGGATTGCCTTGAATATATCGCGGATGTCGTTTTCGAGCCTCGACTTCACTGAATAACCGTTGAGGAGGTCTAGGGCCTGGTGCACCAGGGCGTTTGCGTTTGCCGTCTGATGATAGACTGGATAGAGCATCATCACGCATGCCGTAATCCAATCGGGGAATAAACCGGACCCTAGCTTCTAAGCCGTTTTCTGTCACGTCCAAGACTTGTGCCAGATCTCCGGCGTGCTTTGCGGGTCGACGCAGCCTAACCCAGGCACCCGGCTCCAATGTTGGAGTCTTTGTGATGCGCAACAACTCCGGCATGTCCTTGATGTCCACGAGGGTAATTTTTGAACGAGGATAGACGTTGAGCATACCATCCAAGGCTACAAGAATGTCTGTTTGGCGTTGGGCTTCAACATAGATGAAACCCTTCATGACGGATTGAGTGCCACCTCGCTCGAATGCGGCGGTAATGGCAAGTTCGTCCTTCGTACCAATGCGCTCCTCTATCCGTTTCATGATAGAAAGTACAACCTCGCGTTCCTTGCCTTCTTTACACCTTACGGCCCAAATGCTAGGATCATCCACGCTCGGCAGCAACAAACGCTTTGGAACAACAGCAGAGTCTCCGAAACCTTTGGCTGGTCTCCTGTTTCCGTATCGCTGGCGCAGAATTTCTGCTTGCTTCTCGGCATCTAGACTGGATTCGAGCTCGCGACGACGGTCAAGTTCGCGGTGTCTCCGGTCGTCATCTAGTCGGGCACTTTCGGCGATGTCATCTGGGTGTTCATTGTCGATGAAATCCTCTATTTCCTCGCCATCTTTCTCCTCGTCTTCTGCTTCGTCTTCATCATCAACTTCAGCTTCGATATCGAAAAAGGCATTGCGTCTATCCCGGCGTCGTTTCCGCCGATGACCCTAGTGGCACATATTAGTAACGTACCATTATATTTCATATTATGTGACATATACTGGTAGTGCATGTTACCTGTTGGACGTCCTCATCCTCATCGTCCTCATCCTCATCATCGTCGTCGTCTTGTTCATCATCGTCGTCGTCTTCATCATCCCCGTCGTCGCCGGCACGTTTCCGACGATTGGCTGCCTCGTCGTGATTCTCATCATCGCTGTGACGGGATCGAGACTTGTGTAACCTTCCATCGTCGTCCGTATCGTCGTCAGGGGTTGGCTTTGGCTTAACCGCTGAGCTAGAGTCGTTGTCCACAGACTCTTCATCTGACATATCCGCTGGCGCAGGGTTGAAATCATCCTCATCCTCAGAATCATCGAACCTCGGAGGTCCATTTGACGCCATAATGAAAACGCGTAGAAATGAGTCCTAGCGTAAATTGATGATCTATGTGAACACGGATGACTCAATGGAAAATTGCTCAGAAACCCGAGAGGCACGGCGGCTGTGGTGGACGATGCAGGAGAGCTTGGAGTAGCGCAAAACGATAATCTTGGTGCATTAGTAGTGGTTTTGGTATGCAGCTCAGTGATTTAAGTGCAGTTGCTCTGCAACGGCTAATTATCGGACATCGTCATCGGGGAATGTACATGGGCAGTGTACAGTTATAAAAGAGGGTATACTTCAAGCAAAAAGTATCAATGTTGTTTCTTAGGTTGCAAAGTGGAATTTTTCTTCTTATTTTGCCTAATTCTAGAGATTTTGGCATTTAACTAACTAATACACTTCGTTTCATCAGAAGGCCAAGGCACCACCTGATCATATAGTGTTTATCATGGTTATCTCATGCAGTGCTTGGCACTAATTTGGGAAGAAAAATTCATCATTGATAATAATAATCATCTCTTCGAGGACAGCAAGGCTTCTCAAATATACCGACGGGGGTTGTGGGCCGATCAAAGAATAAAGAGCTCAGTTAGTACTATGACAGCCAGAGTTATGAAGAGCTCCCTAAGCTAAGATGTGTGTGGGACAGCTACGTTTGTGAAAAGAGGTAGTAACTACCTAAAAGCGCCGCCAGGCACCAGCGAACTTCCTGGGGACCAACCTGGTTTCTGAGGAGGCATGTGTAAAGAACTGTCCCGTCGAAATTAATACAGGCGATACGACAACAAGGTTTTCTCCCCTATTCTCTCCTGTGGCATGTTGGAGTCGTAGTGTAGCAAAAGGGTGGCATTAGATGCCTTAAAAGCCAAAAGCCCCGATTCGGTGACCAAGGTAGCTTTGGATACCTTTTAACACGTCTGGATGTAATCTGTTCATTGCATGCATCTCTTCTCTACACCTGCCGGTCATCTGGCTACTGCTTCATTATCAGTACTTAGTGAAATGCACAAGATCAGGCCTTAGAAATCGGAACTATATATAGGGCTTCTGTAGAATGTACCAGATGTTAACCGGGCTTCCAGCATATTTGTATGACTTGTTCTTATAATTGAATAAGCATAGATGCGCTTCTGACTACATTTTCAGTCGCCATATCATATTAATCTACTTCCCCAGACACCGCGGCCGGCACTGATGCCAAGCCATTCCCCGAAATCGGCGTTTTCGAGATGTGGAACCCATCCTAGATTCCCAACTTCGTATTCACATTCCCAGCTTGCTACTGGACTCCGTTGGTTATCCTGTTGTTGAGATCCGTTGATGGGGTGTCCGCCACTTGACGAGCCCGAGTTCATGAGGTCCCATATCAGTACCTGACAATCATCACCTCCTGAAGCTAGAATTCCCCGCCTGAGCGACGACCACTCGACGCAGTTGACTGGGCCAGTATGGCCTTTGAGCTCGAGGAGAGCTTGTCCAGGCTGTCGCACATCTAGAATGCGAATAATGCTCGAGTCTTGTGCAAATGTTGCCAACAGGTGGGTATCATGCGGCGAAGTTGCCAGGCGTAATAATGGCGGAGGACTTCCCATGGCTTGCTGGGCATGAGCCGGGCTGGACCGCCCACTCCCATCTGCGAATGATGTCAGCATATTAAACAACAAATTAGTTCAAGCTGAGCATCAGTCAGAAAGAAATTTGATGTTTACCTCGTTCCTCCTTGCCTGTTGGCTCATATATGATTGTCGAATGCTCCAGACTACGCAAATCAAACATTCGCACGCTGCCGTCCTGGCCGCAACTGACAAAGACATCCACACTGTTGGCACAAAACCTCACGTCATATACTTCTTTGTCATGTGCAATGAGTTGTGTTTTGGCAGTCAATGATGGAATATCCCAAATCGTACAAGTCGTGTCGATACTTGATGTGATAATCAGACTGGGCGAAACAGTGTTCCAGTCTAGTGAGGTAAGCGGAGCTGTATGGTCTGGTGTTTTCGAGTTTGACAATAGAGCTAATGGAGTCAATTTAGTGATGGAAGCAAAATCTCTATTCCCCCGGGTGATGTTATTACTGTTAACGACAGGCGGTTCGGAAGGTAGCGACCAAAGCCGCAGGTGATCTCCAGATGTGGCTAGAAGGTCCGTCGATTGCTTTTGTGACGAGGGTGGCTCCCATAACAGCCTTGTGACAGGATAAGAATGTGTAGCCTCTGCTATCTTTGTGAATTCTAGACTATATTTCGATGTACCGGAAGTAAAAGCGTCTTGCCCAGTCGAGACAACTTGGCTGTCAAGAATTTGTATCTGTTACAGTTAATGGACAACTTCAAATAGATTAGTGTTGATTTCATGTAACCTTACGAAGTTATGGCCGTCTTCGAGATAGCTTCCAAGAGCCAATTTACCTGCTCCATTGCCCTGAGGGGGCCACTTGCACCAGTCAAAAGCGTACACAGCCCACGCCGCAAGGTAGTTGTTTGGTCCAGTTTGAGGGTTTGAAAAATCCTGGAGAGCTGCTGATGCGCTGTCTGACATGCTCGAGTCTGCGCGCGGCCGTATGTCGGCAAGGCCAAGCGGCGTGTTCGAGAAATGCCTCTGTGAACCAGGAGCATTGTACTTGCTTGCATCCGCAGGAGACATGAGCTGGGACGAAGAACCACCGGGTGTTGTTGGGGTATAAGCGTGGTAACTGGCCGGGCCATCGTAGCCGGCGGCAGGGCTGGAACGAGAGTATGTATGAGAGTGCGACATGGAGAGTGAGGGCTTCGGCGGTGCATGGAAGTCGTGGGACGCTGGTGATGGGAGGTGTCTGTGTTGACTCTGTTGCGACGCGGACGATGGTGGCGGTTGCTGCATTGTGCTGTGGACTGTGGGCACAATTGGAGCTGTATTCAAAGATACGGCCGGCGGTCGTGCTGACAGTCCACCTGGTTGTAAGATGTTCGGCACACCGGAGCCACCTGGTTGTTGCAGACGATGATGTTGAGGTTGGGTCTGCGTGGTGGGGTGGGCGCTCGCGGGCGGGTTGTCCAGCTTGATCTGAGGTGTATAGTAGCCTTGCTGGGACCCCAGCTGTCTGTGCGGACTGGACGTCAAACCAGGCATATGCAACTCGTCTTCTTGGCCTCCATGAGGTCCATGAGGTCCATACGGACCTGAGCTGACTTGCCTTCGTGTTGGAGGCAGCTGCTGTGACTGGCTCATTGACAAGCAAGCTCTGCTGGCAGCCAGCGTCGAGGTGGCTCTAGCGTTATTATATGCAGCAAGCTTGGGAGAAGGGGTAGCAACCACAACTTGATGAAGGGGCCGGCTCAACGGCGAGCGGCTGGCCTGAGATCTTTCTTGAATAGATGTAGTCTCTATTAGGAGGACCAAGAAAAGAAACGCAGAGATACTGTCGGTGGAGTTGAGTATTTGCGTCGAGCATAACGAGATGAGCTGCCTGGTGTGGTCAAACCAAGGACCTGATTTTGCATATTGGAATTGGCAGGAGCCTGTGTACATGGTCAGCGCTCCAGCATGCTGTATGTGGGTGTGGGTCAACTCAGTTTGTGGCCTAGACGACCACATGTTCTGTGCATCACACGGTCTCGTGAGATGCCAGGACCAACACCCTCCACCATCATTTTGTGCATAATATGTAAAGGCCACGATCTCTTCAAGAACACTATACTGCAAACGTTGTCAATTTAATCTCACTATTCGCAAGTTCTAGATTATGGCAACGGCCTCGACATCTCTTGTGGATCGATATAATGACGTCGCGCAGCAAGCATCAAGACTGTCACTGACATCGATATCCACTGCACCAGCCTCGGCAAATCACCAGCTTCAGGAACTCCAACCCCGACTGGTTGGTGTAGAGCAATATGGTGACGAATCTGCGAGTATCGAAAGTCCCCAGGCTCGAGCATCGGCTATCATGTATCAAGGTCGTGACCGAAGACCTCTTACGAGAAGAGATAGCTCGGTTGGATCACCCTTGAAGCACAAGCCGAAAACCCTCTTTACCGGTCCACCGCCCCCCATTGCCGCGTCAATAATGGCCACCAAGCGGAACTCGGGGGAACAGTCTCATCATTGTTTAAAGGATAAGGAGTTCCACGGACTGGGACAGGTACTGGGAAGGTCTTTCGGGAATATCATGTTTGAACAGTCACAGATCGAGAGTACACCACAACATTCAAGGCCGGATAGCGTTTGGCGCAATCTCCGACGGCGTGAGCGGAATATCATAGCAAACATTCAACGGCTGCTAGATTGTCAGGCAGCAGGGTTGGTGTCGGGTAGTGAAGTCGACGAAAGATCACTACGCAGGAATCTCAATGATCAGAGCGAAAATGGGAGTAGCACACCAACAGGAACCTTCTATTCCACAGCAACGTCACGATCTCGAATGCCGAAGAGCTTGCAACTTTCGCCACCATCCACTCGGGATGGCAACGTGATGCCGGTTAGACAACCTGCCATAACCCGCCCAGGGCTAAGAGCTGCGCGATATGGCCTGCGCCATGCTATGATGTCTTTGACAGATCTTCGTAGTGAGGAGAATGAGCTGGTAGCCATAGCTATCAGAGAGAGAAAATTAGCACTTGAAACCCTTAATAATCTTGCCACTCGACGACTAGGTATACAATCAAAGCTATCAGAATTTGACCATGATGACAAGGAACCTCTAGCCAAGGAGCTTCGAGAACTTGGAGAAAGGCATACCCTTGTGGATGAAGAAATTGTTAGACTCGAAGAACAGCTCTTGGAATTACGAAAACAGCGACGCTGGCTGCAATGCAAGATGAGTGACGTACAAGGGAAGAGGGAGGCAGGTCTGAGTGGGTATCGAGGTGCCCTCAGGGACGTGGATTCGGAATTGAGTATGTTGGTCAGGCGGCCGCCGATTTTGCCACTGGACCCAGCGGTAAAAGGTGAGGATGATGAGATGCCGTTGGCCTCAGCTGGAGGACCTGAATTTATGAGTCTCAACCCCGAACGTCGGAGTCCTGAGATGGCTAAATCTTGGTGGGAAGCAGAACTGGCTGTACTAGAAGACAGGCAGACGCGAATAAAGGAAGACGAGCAAGCACTTAAAGATGGCTCTATTCTGTGGGGAAAGGTGCTGGTATTAGTGTCGAATTTTGAATCAGACCTTCGACGAATAATGATAGGCAACTGCGTGCCAAGTGCGGAGTCTGTCAAGGGGAAGAAGAAAATGCCAACAGAAGAACAGCTCATTCGCAATCAGGTAGCAAAGATGGGGAGTGTTCTCACAGAACTAGAGCAGGCGATGAAGCTCGCAGAGTCAAATCGGTGGAATCTGCTCATTTGTGCGATTGGGGCCGAGTTGGAGGCTTTTAGGGAAGCTAATAATGTCTTAAGCACCCTTCTACCTCAAACAACCGATACACCATCGAGCTCAATCGGAACTCCGACAAAATATGGCGGCGTTGCTCCTACCGAAGGTCACCATAACGGTGATGTTAATGAGAGTGATATGGATGTGCCCTCGGATCTTCTTGCCTCCCATACAGAAGATGATGATGGGCCACAACTTGTTGGAAAAAAAGTTGTCAAACACCACGATATAAACCATAGCAGGCCGCAAAGCCAGGGTAGCGGGAACGAAGTTCCTCTAGAGTTTCTTGCAGAACATGAATAAGGAGCTGTAGCGTCACAGATATAACTATTCGTGTTCATGTGTTATCATCATTAGCCCCCTATCGAAGAAACTAAATGTTATGTCTATCGTGGGTGAAGAAGATTACGGGACGAGGTTGTAGCATGCCTTATACCTATAATTTGAAACTCACGAAACTTAATGCATCAAGAAGCCAATAACAGGCTTCGGTTGCAGATTCAGACACTGCGGTACGAGACACAAATTCTGTCTTAAAAATGGTTTCAATGATTGTATACTAGTTCGCTTCAGACATTGCTTCATATCAGAACCCTTGAAAAGCATCCCAAAGACCGAAAACGCCACTAGGGAACAAAATCTAAATAGACAGTACTGATCGCAGATCACGTTCATGTTCTGGCCACATGCCATGACAATATACCCTGAGGAGGATTGAGCGTAACATCACCGAAGTAGTAGTAATGCTTCACTTATAGATGGAATCACCGTCTTCGTTCAAAGAACCCGGAGGATCCTGCAATGGCAACGGATTGGTCCATGACCCATTCGCCGACACCGAGATACTTGTCGATCCACTTTGAAACATCTTTGTTCTCACCGGCAACTTTGTCTGTCTTAAAACTAGGCCTGGGATGTCCCAATAATGGGCAGACGTAAGTAAAAAGGCCAGCAACAGATGTGTACGTGTTCGAAACTTCAGGTTACTCACGTCAAACCAGTTGATCGCTTCATGCCTGCTAGGAAGGCGGAAACTAAGACCGTAAACGATCAGTCACTCCGCTATGGACAACGGACGGAAAGGGATTAAGAGCATACTAAGCACGGCGTCAATCGCGTAGTGCGTTAAGCGTCCAACCTTCGACCAAAGTCCCAATGTCAGCAGGTTGAGAAGCTGCGAAATTCTCAGACTATGGTACTAAGAGCATAAGGATACTGGTGTCTTGACAGCAGCCTATGGCGACACGGCACTATGAATGTGCTGAGGCTTCCATACGTACCACCATGATGCTTATACGTATTCTGGCTTCTGGCTCAAGCAACGTGCTGTTTTAATATTTGACGGAGAAAGAGGTTGCGATCACCAGATGTATCAGTCTAATCGCTATGAAGGCTTTCGTAGTCGAGCTGTCATGAGTGTAGTTTCGCTGCGATGACGGCGCGATCACTTTGTGTGTCCGGAGTCGAAAAGGCGGTTCATGTTCGGGTCCCCAACCACCCTCGCCCCCCCCATACACACACGTGAGTACTAGCACGCGGGGCCAATTTAATCCGGCCCTCAGACCAACATCGTAAAAGTGACGGACCCACTCTTTAATGCTTTACGTACTCCGTAGTGACCAAAGTTCTTCCGTCTGTTGCCTGCTGAAAGGCGGTCAAGCCAAGCTGCTTTAGGCCGTCATCAACAATTCCAGCTGCGTTTTGTTGAGCCCGATGGCCCGCCCAAGGCCGAATAGCTCTCATTACAACGTCACAATGCCTCAATACATCCAACTGCGCCGACTCGTGCTAAAGCAACTTCGGGATCTCCTTGGGTGAACTGGTCAATAATCGCATTTTCCAATCCAAAGCCATGCCTGCATCTCGATCAAAGACTTTTAGTATCTTTACATTACAATTTTGGTGTCGTAACATGTTCCAGGAAGGCCTGCTTTTGCCCTTTCGTAAGCAGTAACCACGTGGGTAGGTAGTTGGTAGTTAGAACGGGCGAGCCTCCTCGGGTGCTATTATGAACAAGGGAATTAATACCTCAGATTGCTTGTCAATGTGCTCTTTCTTTATTTAACTGTACATACGCGTCTTGTGAGAGGTTCAATAAGTCGAACTATTTTTAGTGCTGTGTTCAACTTCGCTCGTGAGCATAATTCCTCTAGTCTTCGCCTTTTTTTTTTCTGTGTTTCTTCCTGGTGAGTGATAACACAAAGGCTCTTATCCTTGAATTCACGACGAATGGAGACACAGCACATGAAAAGGTGAGGCGGGGCTGTCTTCCGCCGCACCTTTCTTCATCACCCTCGCGGAACCCCACCATTAATTGCCTCTCAAAGCTTTCCTTCCTGCGAACTCTCACCATCCCCCCCTTCTTGCTCCCTAAATACCTGTATCTAAAATTCAAACGAACAGTCATTAAAATTCCGCTGGCGACCTAACTAATCAAATTTACTTCACAGCCCGATCAAAGACGCTATTCCTTAGGTTTGTTCGCTAAGCCCTCCCAAATGCCTCGTCACTCGCTCCTACCTTAGGTTGTTTTCCCTAGCTTTAGTGCCCACAAGTTTGCATTTGGGCTGCCTTAAGCTGAACCTTCACCACAAATCTGGAACTTATTGTTGTTTTAATTTCTGTAACAACACACGTCAATACCTAAAAACCGCAGAGAGTAGTTTTCTCTAACAGACATCAGAGATCTTCTGTAATGGCGGCTAGTCGATCCCGTTCTTTTAGCATCATGGCCGCTACTCAACAGGACCATCTCGACACTGGTGGTAGAGTCGCCTGGCTGGCATCACTCGACACTGCCTACAGCCCCGAGCATAACTACCGCCGATCTTCTATCATCTGCACCATTGGGCCCAAGACCAACTCCGTCGAATCTATCAACAAGTTGCGTGATTCTGGACTCAATGTGGTTCGGATGAACTTTTCTCATGGATCATATGATTACCACCAATCTGTCATTGACAATACGAGAGCAGCTGTTGAGCAACACGCCGGCCGTCCCGTCGCCATTGCTTTGGACACCAAGGGCCCTGAGATTCGCACTGGTAATACGAAGAACGATGAGGATATTCCTATTTCTGCTGGCAAGGTGATGAATTTCACTACTGACGACAAATACGCCACCAGCTGTGACACAGAAAACATGTGAGTTCTCGCGGATTTTCTGTAATTTTCCGTCCACGTGCTGACCACAATTGCAATGTTGCAGGTATGTTGATTATAAGAATATTACCAAAGTCATCGAACCTGGCCGTGTCATATACGTTGATGATGGCGTCCTGGCTTTTGATGTGTTGAGCATCAAAGACGAGAAGACTATCGAGGTCCGCGCGAGGAACAACGGTTTCATTTCGTCGCGGAAGGGTGTCAACTTACCCAACACAGATGTCGATCTACCTGCACTGTCTGAAAAGGACAAGGCCGACTTGAGATTTGGTGTCAAAAATAAAGTGGACATGGTTTTCGCGTCTTTCATCCGCCGCGCCCAAGATATCAAAGACATTCGCGCTGTGCTTGGCCAAGAGGGCAAGCAAATTCAAATTATCGCCAAGATCGAGAACCGTCAGGGCCTCAATAACTTCCGTGAGATTCTAGAGGAAACCGACGGTGTCATGGTAGCACGAGGTGACTTGGGCATTGAGATTCCTGCGGCTGAAGTGTTTGCGGCTCAGAAGAAGCTCATTGCCATGTGCAACATTGCGGGAAAGCCTGTCATCTGCGCTACTCAGATGTTGGAGTCTATGATCAAGAACCCTCGTCCAACTCGTGCCGAGATCAGCGATGTTGGCAATGCCATCACAGACGGTGCTGACTGTGTCATGTTGTCGGGCGAAACGGCAAAGGGAAGTTATCCTTGTGAAGCTGTACGGGAAATGCACGAGGCATGCTTGAAAGCCGAAAACTCCATTCCTTATGTCTCTCATTTTGAGGAGATGTGCACCCTGGCCAAGCGTCCTGTCTCGATTGTTGAATCTTGTGCCATGGCCGCTGTTCGAGCATCACTTGACCTTGCTGCTGGTGGTCTCATTGTGTTGTCCACATCAGGCGAGTCCGCCAGGCTGCTGTCCAAGTATCGACCCGTTTGCCCCATTTTCATGGTCACAAGAAATGCCACGACCTCTCGATTTAGCCATCTTTATCGTGGAGTGTATCCGTTCTTGTTTCCGGAGGCCAAGCCGGATTTCAGCAAGGTGAACTGGCAGGAAGATGTTGACAAGCGCATCAAGTGGGCTGTCAACCACGCCCTGGAGCTCAAGGTCCTTACTCCTGGCGACACCGTGGTTGTGGTCCAAGGTTGGAAGGGAGGCATGGGCAATACCAACACGCTACGAATTGTGCGGGCCGACCCTGAGCATTTGGGTATCGGCCAGGCATAAATAGGATATGGCGTGACTGATTATGGAGCAGTTTAATGGTCAGATGAAAATGGTAATAGTTTGGAGTTGGATGAATAAATTGATTTATTGAATTATATGCCTGATGTCAGTGCATGGACTAGGCACACGGTGTTTAACAATGTTACCTTATGCAGTGCTTGGCATTAATTTGGGGAGAAAAATACATTGGTTGATTAAATTACATGCGCATGCACAAAGTATTGATCCAGATCCGCCACACAGTACTGCGAGTGCCATGCCCTCTGATTCTTTTTAAACTTTTCGCATACCTTTCTCTGTTGTTGCAAACCTCGCACTTGCTCTCCGGCTACTACTCCTTCATGCCATTCGTAATCTTATAAGTTACCACACAATTCGGCCAGTGGCCATATTGTAGATAACATTCTGAGACATCATCAGGCAAGCATACGATACGCGAGCCCGTTCGCCATGAATGAAAGTTGGAAAAAGGCAGCGATCCGATCTAACTGGTAGCATTCGCCTGGATATGCTTCGGGTTTATCCACAACTGGTATTAGGACGATTGCACAATTGGGAGCACTAAGGCAAAAGATCATCAAAGCTATTATTCTTTGTGGTTGTGCATGACGGGGCTTCGGCGTCATGGCCAAGCTGTATATTTCCCCGCTATTGTTCCGGCACTCCAGAGTGTCAAGGGTCAACTACCTAGGTAGCTTGAACACGAAGCCGATTGCTCGTGGCAAACCCAACTTCGTCCGCCGCCCATACAGCTCAGAGGAACAGCAGTCCTGTCTCTAACAGCCATTGCAACAGATCTTTAGATGGATCTCGTGAGGTGATCTAACCCCGTTCGAAGCATGAGATACCGTCTCGACATCGCCCGCCATGTCGCTGATACCTTACCATCCGAAAGAAGACCGGGAGATTGTTTTGTAAGCATTTCTTGCCTTACAGCGCGGTGTTAGATGCAGAACTGGAACCACCATCTCTTATATCTACTTTTTTCGAATTATAATCTTATTAAATGTTGCTTGCCTGCAGACGCCACCGCAATGCGGTCGTTGTTCGAGATCGTGAGTCTAAACGACTCGAGATTCGAGGATCCGAATGTCCAACATGCCACCAGCCTTTGGCCCGCTCGTCGTCAACAGATCGAGATTACGATCGAACTTTTGAAAACAACAATGAATACGTCGACCCAGATTACTTCCGAATGCTTAGAACTGGTAACCATGACTTTGCCTATGGTAATGGACCACCAAGTCCTGTTCGAAGATTAGTTGAGCCTGCATCAGCCATAATCTCCAAAAAGCGGTCCATATCACCTCCCGAGGATATAGAAGGACGTGCAGGAGCGACATTTACTGCCGATATCCTAAAGCCGCAGAGATGCGAGAGAAGTCGGATACGCCGTGAAGCATTCAGCCCCAATTATTTCAAAACTTTCTTCGTTGAAGAGAGAGTTTTGGGCAAGGGAGGCAAAGGAGTCGTGTTACTGGTGCGTCATGAAATTGATGGCTGCCCACTGGGACATTTTGCCTGCAAGCGGGTTCCAGTTGGTGATAACCACTCCTGGCTGGAAAAGGTGCTAGTTGAGGTTGAGCTTCTGGCTAAGCTCTCGCACCCCAACTTAGTTTCCTACCGCCATGTATGGCTTGAGGATGTTACTCTAGCAAGATTTGGACCGAGTGTCGCTTGTGCTTTTATCCTACAACAGTACTGCAATAGCGGTGATCTTCACCAGTACGTCGTAGGTGGTGCGCCGACGGAAGCAACAAAGGAAGATTTGAAAGCTCAAATGAGACGACGATCAAGGGGCCATGCAGAAACGCCGCGAGAACCTTTCAACCATAAGCTGCAGCTTTCCTTCGAAGAAATATATTCTCTTTTCAGGGATATCACCTCCGGCGTTGCATACCTTCACGGCGCAAATTACATCCATCGAGATTTAAAACCGAGTAATTGTCTCCTCCATAGTGAGGGAGGGAAGTTGAGGTGCCTTATCAGCGATTTCGGCGAGGTCCAGTCCGAGAATGCTATTCGAAACTCTACCGGTTCAACTGGAACAATATCATATTGTGCCCCCGAGGTATTGAAAATGGATGCCTCTGGCCAATATGGAAACTTCACCACCAAGTCTGACGTATTCTCTCTTGGCATGATTCTCTACTTCATGTGTTTTGGAAGACTACCCTATGATGGGGCCAATGCCATCCAGGAGGAGTTAGAGGATATTGACCAGCTGCGTGCCGAAATTATAGATTGGCAAGGGTTTCAAGATGAGCGCCAAGAGCGTCCAGACCTGCCATCTAAATTGTACAAATTGCTTAAGAAGCTGCTTGCACTGGACCCGGGGGAGCGTCCGAGTGCAACTGAAGTTCTTCTAGCTATGAAGAGCGAGACCAATTTCGACAATATTACAAAAGGTGATTGGACGTCTGCAAGTGCTTCAACGCTGCGCGGCCACCGCATTCAAAATCTCGACTCTCCAATGGCACCAGGAACGTCTCTTCAAGGTAGACTGATTAGTCAAATCAATTCTTGAACTATGTCCCTGTGCATATACACGCTGACATTGGGCTCGATCTAGGGGACGACAATCTGCGGGGACGGCATGGATTGAGAAACGGTACTGCGGCTTCATCACACACACACCTTGCAGAAGGTAGAAACACGCCTCAGGAGCAGCTTAGTCCAACATCTTCGCACAATGACGATTATGCGAAATATGGAACACGCCCCCACAGCTTTAGCAGCGGGCAAGACAAACATGATTCATTCGAACCACTTGCGATGGAAGATTCTACCGCCGTGGCTTCCGAATCGACCACGCCTCATCTTTTGATGGCGCCACCGCGGACACGAGGTGAAGAGTTTCGGTACCAGCTTATAATTCTGAGCCACCGGGTTATGTCGGTACTTCAGACGGAGACAGGAACTATCGACTCAATAGTTCGATTGCTTATCTTTCTGGTAAAGCTGTTAACTTTAGCCCGACCTTGCTGGCCATATATAGCCAGTATAGAGGTTGGATTCCCATTGATGACAATCGCGGCTCTGGAGTTAGGATGGCCAAACTCCGTAATAAATTTCGGTCGTCCTCGGGACCCAAGAAACCATGACCTAACCCAGCGGCATAGTCACAGCGGGTTGAGCATGGGGCTGAGACTAATGCTACTTGGATTTCACCTCGTCATATTATGGATTGCTCGTCGCTGGGGCGTGTTATGTGTAGGGAGCCCTCGAGATGGTTGGACTTGATGGCCAAAGCTACCCGAGCGCTCGGTGTGGCGTAGATATCGAGAAACTACAACTGCTACTGTATTTTAATCACTCAAAAATTTCGGTATGTCTGCTTCGTCTTGTGAGACGAGCATGTCGACAAGCTGCAAAAGTGTTAATTTTTCAAGCCAACAGCATGCTATAATGCTGCCATTGGGCGGATGAGTTCTCATCCCAAAGAGGTACTTAATCATTATTTATGGTCATGTCGAAGCAAGCTGTTGCAATTGTACAATACGCGACCTTCTCAGGCAGTACATCGAAGCTAAGAATCAGTGTTGTAACCCTTCTACGGATCCCGTCCTGTGCAACCAAAACTAGAAACATGCATAGACTTCTTTCTTCACTTCAGTAATGCTTTTGGTCCAAAGCGTGCCCTTCGGTTCATTTCAGTGGCAGCCAAACCGACATCTAGGCCGCCAGCTTCGATCTTCTTCCCGTCAGTCAAACTCCCAAATCCGAAATCTGGGTCACCTCCGAGGCTGCCGAATATATCACCCAAGTAATTTTTGGGCTTTATTCCACGGTTATACGTACAGACCCAATTCGTAACAATGCCCTTGATGATTTCGATTCCTGCGTTATAAATGTTGTCAATTGCAATGAGAAAAGCGTTCTGATCAGCTCTTGTGAGGTGCTCCCAATCTGACAGGTTAGGCGGTGGCCGATCAAAGTTTGAGCCTGGGATATGTACATGTCAGTGACAGTAAATATGTGAAGCGTAACGATGAGAAGAGTTGTAGAGGTCGAATCATTCTCGCTCGCAAAGGGACAACACACCGGCTCTGAGAAGAATTAACCTTGCAAAATCAACCAGGCCCTCAATAGCACCCCTGACCATGACTTCCAGGGTCGCATTCTCTTCCTGGGCACTCATACAATACGATCCTGTTCCATTAGTCCACAGCTTGGTTGTGTTCTCGAAGGCAATGGCGAGCCTTGTGCCGGAGTAGTAGACGTCACTAGTAGCGATATCACATTTCACAACACTGGGAGCCTGTGATGCTATTGTGTTCTGGTATGCTACTCCGGAATATTTCGAGCGGTACTCCCGAGGACTGCTCCGGTCGGTAAGATTGGCCTTGGACGCAAGAACGTACGCTGCATCCCTGAGCTCTTCGTTTAACTCGAAGACTTCTGTGCCATACGTAATAGCAGGGTACTGTAGTGGGTAGTCGCGTCCATATGAAATATACCCCGTTGGCCAATCCTGTGGGAGGGACCGAGGATCGATCTCATATTGGAGAGCAACCTGGACAGCATACCGAGCCAGCGCAACGCTTCCGATTGTAGCATAATGTGGGTTCACACCAGCAATCCCTGCGAAAAGAAAGTACGTTTTGCGAAGATCAAAGTTGCCCGATAATATAAACGCCATCATCGATGCAGCAGAATTGATCTCGCCTTCCCCAAGAGTAAGCTGACATACCGTCTTGGTTGCTGTGCAGTAGACGCGTGGGAAGAGCATTGAAAGCCCAGGCACAGCCGTGGAAGATGCTGTCAGATTTCCAAGCATTGATTCATGAAATCTATTGTGCCATATTTCCGCTTCTGGGCGCCACTGATGTCCAAGAAAAAAAGAAAAAATCCATGGTTAGAGACATCTAATTAGGGGGGGCAAGGTAAGCGGAAGCATACCTACCATTGATACTATCACAACTTGTGGCGTTATCACATCTCCCATATTCCCGTGCGAGCCGGTGGGCCAAGCGTAGCCAGACCCGATGAACGCGAGCAAAGAGAGCTTTCGTCTCAACATTCTTTTTGTCTTGGAGCTAGACGAAGGCCATAAGAGTCAAATCTCTCCTCAAGTGTATTATATAACAACTGAGTACTGGGCTTGTCATTTTATCGTTCAGACTACGGATGGCGGCTACTGTTGTAAAGAATTTTTTTCGATGAGGTACCAGGCAGTATGCAGATGTAAAAAGTATGCATCTGTTGCACAGAATCCGAGACCATGGCACCGTCAAGCGATGCTCCCCCTTCGTGCTTTGTGCCTGTATCTCTGAAACTCGGAAAATAGCGACTGACGGAACTGAGATTATTCGACTTGGATGCATGGCCTATAAGTGATCTCGGGCGCAGGCCGACGGACCAGGAAGCATAGGCGGATGTCTGTTTTGCGAATAGCACGCCATACTGAAGCATATAGAAGATACGGTCTCTGACTAGGCAGGGATATGAGCCAAAAAAAAAAAAAGGTTGTATTGCGCCTAGCAGAACTGGGCTTTTGTGTTTGTATATTCGTTTGAGGACTTGTTGGGTGTCGTTGGGCAACACTATTGTATCATTTGTGGTACTGTCGAGTATCATGTTGATGTCGGCGATGACACACTGAACCCTGAAAACACGGCCTTCCCCAACAAAGAGCCAGCTCGATTCGATGCTACAATTGCAGACCTAGGGGGTAATGTAAAGCTTTATTATCGCTGTTATGAGACGTACCGACAACCAGT
The DNA here is from genome assembly GCA_000709145.1 of Balansia obtecta B249. Taxonomy (NCBI): domain Eukaryota; kingdom Fungi; phylum Ascomycota; class Sordariomycetes; order Hypocreales; family Clavicipitaceae; genus Balansia; species Balansia obtecta. The sequence continues at coordinate 58,125 of JFZS01000071.1, forward strand.
TGCCTGCCAAGATGCCCGGTCCAATGTCGCCATGATACACACAGGCATGCCGCACTTGTGGTGTGGTCACGTTCTACATTTTTGCATTTTGCGGAGCATGGGGGCTACAGTCTGAAGTCTGGCTCCATTTCCATTGGACCAGGCGTTTAGAGTTCGCTGTCGAGTTAATTTGCGCGTAGCTGACTCCACTTAGCACACCTTTTTTGCCAAGCCAATCTGCTCGCTTCGTTATTCGACTTGTGCCAGCCGTTGATTGTAGCGAAATCCGAGTCGCAAGCAGCGAGATGGAGAGATGCTCGCTAGTGATTGCAAGCTTTTAGGAGAAAATGTCGCAGCCCGAAAACCGCGACCTGGGGTCTGAACATTGTGCCTGGTACTCCGTGCTGTACGTGGATTACACAAATGTCTTCCGGTTCGCAGTTCATACGGGTGGTAGAGGTGGTACTCGCTTGTCAGGCTGAAAATTTAATTGCAAGATGAACACAACCATGACAATGAAAGCGAGGTCCACTGGGAACAAGCGACGGCTCTAGAACTACCTAGTACTTTTGCACAACCTCGGACCATGTACTCTTTCTTTCCTAGATGAAAGACCAACGAATCGTCCTGGCACGGGTACATTCTACATTCTGCGGAGGCGTGGCGGGTAACGGGGAAATGCAGGAGCGTTGACGAAACCTTCCACACTTTGCGAGGGCAGCTGGCGATCGAGGATTCCAGCTCGTTGAATTCGACTATATGAATGTATATGGTGATGAATTGATTCTCCATCACTAACCAAAGCAACCCAACCCAACCACTTTCAAAGGCAGGGCCGTCGTTAATTGTTGCTGTCAGATAAAATACCGCGGCTCGGAAATCTTTTGGGTCTACAACTTGATGTTTGCGTCTACTTTTTTTTTTCTCCTATTTGCCATTCGTGATGTATATCTCTCTCCTGTCGGTGTGGATATAGGGACATGGGACTTTGAATAAATTCCTGTCTCGTGTTATTGACTTCGACTCGTGCAAGTAGCATGTGGGCCACCTTCCCTACGCCTCAGCCTTGGCACCTTCACGCTAGGCCGGGGTTTCCCACATTTTCTGCGCTAAATCCATTCTTCACCACCACTGACTGCTCTATTTGGTTTGGTTTGTTGGATCCATTTCGTCAATCTCGCTTCTAATGGACTTTCAACGAGCAGATGTCGAAACTACCTTTCCTGTCAATAGGCCTTACCACATGACTACCGAGTTCATGTAGGACTTTTAAACACCTCAATCTGGCTCGTTTCTACTGCCGTTAAACGACCTGCATTCTTTCGTTCGGCCGCGATCGTGACGTTTTCACCTCTGGATATGCTTTGCCAGAGCATTGTTGCGCCGTGAAGTCTCGAGACAATCCAGCACTCGAGTGTCTCAAGAACAAGGTCGCCCGCTCGGTCGTAACTTTATGGAGCTAACCGCCGTTGCACCAGCTCAGAGTCGCCGTGACAATCATGGCCCAACCGAACGTCAGGACGCCAGATCTCTAGCAGAGGAACTGCGCGAAGAATCTCCCATACCGTCCAACAACTTCGCCTTCACGCCGTCACAGCTCCACAAACTTTTAACCTTGCGCAGTCTCGAAGCGCTCGACTTCTTTGGTGGTCTTCATGGTCTTGCAGCTGGGCTACGGACTAACATCGACTCAGGTCTCAGTGTCGATGAGACCAATTTGGAGGGCGCAGTCTCCTTCGACGAGGCTGTTGCCTCTGGTCGTGAATTGCGCCCAGCCGTTCTGCAAAGCATCCCTCCGGTGTCGGCAAACCACTTGCACCATGCTCTGCGCCTGGGGGACAGCTCCGTTGCTCAGTTCGCGGATCGAAAACGGATATTTGGAACTAATCGCCTACCACGCCGGAGACAAAAGTCGTTCCTTAAGCTCATGTGGATCGCATTTAATGACAAGTTGCTGATACTCCTCACCATTTCGGCCTGCATATCGCTGGCTATTGGGATCTATCAATCCGTAACCGCAGAAGAGGGAGCTTCAAACATTGAGTGGGTAGACGGCATCACGGTTGTCGTTGCGATTGTCATAATCGTCTTGGCAAGTGCTGCAAATGATTGGCAGAAAAACCACAAATTCGAGAAATTGAATGAGCGGAAGAAGCACCGCGAGGTTACTGTTTTCAGGTCTGGCAGAGCTCAGCAGGTCGATATCACCCAAGTTTTGGTGGGTGATGTCATGCACATCGAGGCAGGGGAGGTTGTTGCTGTAGATGGCGTTTTGATAAAAGCTTCTGGTCTTCACGTCAACGAATCATCGATATCTGGTGAGTCTGGCTTGGTCCAGAAGACCGTCCCAGGAGATCATGATGCTTCTCGCGCTGCTTTAGCCGACCCTTTCATCTTGAGTGGTACCACTATATCTCGAGGTGTTGGAAGGTATCTAGTTCTTTCAGTTGGTGCCAATTCCACTTACGGCCGTACGCTCATGTCTTTGCGCGAAGATGTCGAGGAGACACCTCTCCAAGCCAAGTTGGGCCGGCTCGGCAAACAGTTGATCGTGTTCGGCGCTATTGCTGGCACCATTTTCTTTGTGATACTATTCATTCAATTTCTATTTCGTCTGAAGTCGACGTCCTATCAAGGGCCATCCAATAAAGCCGAGGAGTTTTTTAAAATCCTCATTCTGTCTATCACTGTGGTCATTATTACCGTTCCAGAGGGTTTGGCGCTGAACGTCACCGTTGCCCTTGCTTTCGCTACGACACGAATGCTTCGAGACAATAACCTGGTCAGGCTCATCCGCTCTTGTGAAGTTATGGGAAATGCTACTTGTGTTTGTTCCGACAAGACGGGAACTCTTACCCAGAACAAAATGACAGTCGTCGCCGGTCGCATTGCTCTCGATGGAGCCTTCTATGACATGGATGTACCTGCTACCGGAGGCGGACAGCCGACGTCAAACTTAATGACCGCAAAACCTGGTAGCTCATCTCAGATGGTTGCAGCTATGTCGCATGAGGTGAAGGATCTCGTCAAAGATAGCATTGCACTGAACTCCACTGCATTCGAGAATGATAACTGCAAAACGTCTGATTATTTCGGCTCTAGCACTGAAACAGCATTGCTGAAATTCAGCCGAGACCATCTTGGCATGGGACTTTTGGGAACTGAAAGAGCTAATACGCCTGTCGTCACTATGCTTCCATTTGAATCTTCGCGAAAATGGATGGCTGTGCTTATCAGACTTCCTGGCGGAAGATACAGACTTCTCGTCAAGGGTGCTGCTGAAGTTGTGTTTGAATATTGTGCTTACGTTGTGGAAGATCACACGTACCAGCTCAGAACTGCTCGTCTGTTGGATAATGACAGAGATACTCTCCGCGACACCATACAGGAATACGCAAACAAAATGCTTCGTCCCGTTGCCATCGCATACAAAGACTTCGACGAATCAGAGGTCTTCGAAAACCCTGGTGATGATCCAGCCTCCATCAATCTCGAGTGGCTTGCATCAGGCTTAATTCTTATCGGTCTCTTTGGAATTCGAGATCCCCTACGTCTCGAAGTCATCAATTCAGTTAAAAAATGCCAGGAGGCTGGAGTCTTTGTCCGCATGGTCACAGGTGACAATTTCCTTACTGCTAAGGCTGTCGCCAGCGAATGTGGCATTTACTCTGGTGGTGGCATCGCCATGGACGGGCCAACATTTCGGAAACTGACACCGGAGCAGCTGGACGCTGTCATTCCCCGCCTTCAGGTTCTGGCCAGGTCAAGCCCTGAGGACAAGCTACTTCTAGTTAGCCGCCTGAGACTTATGAAAGAGACAGTAGCCGTTACAGGCGATGGCACGAACGACGCTCTTGCTCTCAAAGCAGCAGATGTTGGATTTGCCATGGGCATTCAAGGCACGGAAGTTGCAAAGGAGGCGGCCTCTATTATTTTGTTAGATGACAATTTTGCCTCCATCGTCAAGTCATTGAGCTGGGGCCGTACGATTAATGATGCCGTGAAGAAGTTCTGTCAAGTAAGTATGCTTTGATGCTCGGGTCTATCTTACATCTTTGATCGAATGTGGACACTGACAGTAGATTATGTTACTAGTTTCAATTTACTATAAACATTACAGCCGGTATACTCACAATCATCTCTGAACTCGTCGACGACTCCATTTTCACTGTCGTGCAGCTGCTGTGGATCAATCTGATCATGGATATCTTCGCATCCCTTGGACTCGCCACGGATCATCCATCGCCTGACTTCCTGAAGAGGAAACCAGAACCACGCAATGCTCCAATTATCACCATCACAATGTGGAAAATGATACTAGGACAAGCTCTATATCAGCTGGCAGTTATCTTCGTCGTACACTATGCTGGTTGGGATATTTTCGACACTCGGACTCCAACGGAGATGAAGAAGCTACAGACACTCGTGTTCAATATCTATGTGTGGATGCAATTCTTCAACCAGCACAATTGCCGCCGGGTCGATAACAAGCTCGATATTTGGTACCAAGGAGTCTTGAGAAACCCTTGGTTTATCGGTGTCCAAGTTCTCACCCTAGTTGGACAATTCATTATTATATTCAAAGGAGGTGAGGCTTTTGATACTGAACCTTTAACCGGTGCGCAATGGGGATGGAGCATGCTATTCGGGGTTTTGACAATTCCCCTCGGCGCCTTGATTCGACAAGTTCCTGATCGATATGTTGCCTCCTTCTTCCAGAATATGGGGCACATTTTGCGCTGGATCACGCTACCATTTAGAAATTGGTGCTCCTGTCTCTTTATTCTACACATTCGTAACAGAGAGAAAGCAGCTGGAGGCGCAGAAGAGATAAACATTGACTCCAACGTCGGTACTCCCGGCAGTGTCGCTGCTAAGACTTTTGAGCGACGAGCAAGTCGTTCCACCCAGAGTGAGGGCTCTACTCACCGGCGACAAATGTCAGAAGCATTGACGGAAGGAAGTAGCAGGAGCGGTGAAGAATATGTTGATCTTTACGCGCTGATCGAGGCCGCTCGCCTAGGCCACAATACTGGCAGACAAAAATTGGAGATACATCCTCAGACATTACGTAATGACCCTATTCTCTATACAAGAACCAATCCAGAAATACCACCAAGTCAAGACAGGAACCTGATGAAATATATGGCTAAGCACCACGAGGACGAACAGCCACGGCGGCGGCGGAGACACCCAGCAAGGCATAATTGGGTAGAGCCTACGTGTCCGAGAGCAGTCACTGCACCTCAGAGACGTGGTATAACATGGGAAAGCTTTCTGAGATCTAAGCGCAGGTGAAGGGACCGCAATTAAAGGGGCAGATCCGCATGTTGAATAGATGCATGCTGGTCATTTTTTGGATGATAAAGGGAAGCATATACAGGGCTGTAGTATTCGGATCTTTTAACATTTTGTCATGACGTCATGAGATTCATGTTTAGAGAAGAAAGATTTTTAATCTGTTGTATACGTTATCTCATTCATCATAATTCAAAAATTAAGCGCCTACGTAAACCGACAAATTCAAGCCAAACCTAAGGAGCTATTGTATAGTGTTATGTGATGTTGTAACGCTGTCAGGAAGGTACCATTTCGCCCTGACTGATGAGATTTGAGAGTTGTCCTCCGCTTCTCACCAGATGGGCAAATGCCCCTTGCTCAACTTTGCGGCCCTTGTCTAGAACCACTACTTCTGTAGCTATCCGCATCATCTCAACACTGTGAGTCGCAACTACGAGTGCCATGCTGTTCTTTTGCTGAGATGGCGACTGGGTCAATAACCTAATCATAGCACGAATGTCTGACGCACTCGCAGGATCCAGCGCACTTGTTGGTTCATCCAATATGAGAAGTCGAGGTTGACTGGCTAGCGCACGGGCTATATTAACAAGCTGAGCTTGCCCGCACGATAATGTCTGCCCTCCGTCTCCAACAACTGTGTCATAACCATCTGGAAGAGAAACAATGAATTGGTGAATACCCGAGGTCTTTGCTGCTTCCATGATCGCATCTTCCCTGGCCTTTGGACATGCGCAGGAGACGCCATAACCTATATTGTCCCGAATGGTGGCTGGAAATAAGAATGGTTGCTGAGGTACATATGCCATCATTGATCGGAGGTTTTGTACGTCAAGACTCGAGTTTGAAACACCCGCAAAACAGAGTGTGGGTATCAGTTTTGGTCGATACCCATTGCACGAGGCATCTGGGGTTATCAAGCCGAGAAGGAGTGACAACAGCGTGGACTTGCCACTACCAGATGAACCAACGATCGCTGTGCATGAACCAGGATGAATCACATGAGAAAATCCACGTAACACAGTGGTTGAGCTTTGAATGGGGGTAAAGCTGACATTTCGCAGCAAAATAGGGAAAAGGGAATCCGGTTGTCTAGGCAAATTTTCGCTTGCTTTACAAGCTCTCGGCAATTTGATGTATTGACAAAGTTCAGTCGCAGCTGTTCTTGAAGCAGTAAGCTGAGGAAGTCCGTTAAGAAGCTCAAATGAGGTCCCTATGCTGAATAGCAAGAGATTGATGACCTGGAGAATGCTGTCGACACCTTTGTGGCTCATGTCTTCTTGGATTACCAACGAAGTTCCGTAATAGAACACCAATGCAGTGAAATGGAATGTGATAGACTGGTAGACGCCGAACAGAGGACCCGTCAACATTGCTTTTTTAAGCCCGGTCCGCCATGCCTTATCCGCCGCAATGGCTTGTTTTTCATCGAAGTATGAGTCCAGTGCGAAAGCCCGAATGAACGAAAAGTTGACGAGCACCTCTCTAAAGACGGCACTTGAGTTTGCAGCACTGTCATTGCACTTCTGTTCCCATTTGGAGCTGACTCCGACGTATATCTTGATAGCCAAAGCATACAGGGGCATAGGAGATAGCGCAACTAAGACAAGCTTCCAACAGATAGCCATTGCCCATATCACAGATATGGACATGATTGCGGTGACTACAACCGCAATTGGAAGGAACTTGCCTACCAATGTACGCATATCCTGAGCATTCCTATCAAGGCACCGGCAGATCTTTCCCGAGGTATCATGCGTTGCTTGAAACCATGATCTCTCTTGTTCCATAACTTTTGCAAAGATGTCTTGTCGTAGGGTATCAACCCACTTTTGACTGACTTTCTCGAATAAGAAATGCCCCGTACCAGTGCAGATGCCGTCAACCATAGCAATCCCGATGAGGTTTAAAGCCCATCTGAGGCCCTCCTCGACCTTGTCGGCCTTAGACCACATGGCTCGGAGCAATTGAGCCAGACAAAAGGAGAATGCAGGGGTGGAAAGGGCAGTTATTATGCATAGGATATTGGCAAGAACAAAGAGGGCCCGATGTGTTAAGTCCAATGATGGCCACAGTGTGGAGAGAATGTCTCGAATGGACTCCAGAGACCGCGGGACTGAATGAGAAGAATCATCAACAGTATCAGTATCCCAATAGTGATCGCATATTCTGCTTTCGACTGGGTCATTCTCAAAGAGCACTGAATCAGACGAATCGGAGGGTCGATTCTTAATGCCATCTATGACGTCTGGATTGACTTTAATCGCATAATGGCTTCCTTTACCTTTAGGGGCATCGTGGAATAGTTCGCATGAAGAAGTCGTCGCAGCTGTCCGGAAACATTTGTCCATGTAGGATGAGAATTGTTCATGTTTCCTTTTCGGATCGTCGTTTAATCGCCAACCAACAACTGAACTTCTCCTTTTATTCCTTGTTGGAGATGCCGAAACGCTGGCATATTCGCTAGTCTGGTGGATCAATGAAGATAAACGTAATGTAGCTCGTCGGTGTTCTGGATTGGAAGCCTCGGCTGAAGAAGAAGTCGAGTGCCGAGTAAGCGGGTACATCGAGCTTTGAATCGACATTAAACTTGCTTGATGCGATGGGTTATCAACTTCTATGTTGCAAGGCGGTATTACCATGTTGCGAAGGTCTCGTCTCAGCCCCTGCTGAGATAGTGTGCCATTCCTCATAATAAGAACGTAGTCATCGTCTCGTATAATGGACATGTCGTGTGTAACAATGATAGTCGTCTTCTCTCTGCGCCAATTTCTGAGAGCACCCATGACGGCAGCTTGAGTGCTCGGATCCAAAGCACTCGTTGGTTCATCAAGGATGAGGACCGTAGGATCACGCATCCAGGCTCTTGCTAACGCGACTCTCTGTCTTTGCCCTCCGCTAAGATTGTGATCATCTGGCCCAATCATTGTATCCATCCCGCTTTGTAGCTTCGAAATTGTCGAATTCAATTGTGTAAAGTCACAAGCTCGTTGGACGTCTTCTGAAGAGACCTTTGCGAGACCGCGGTGTCCAAGCGCCACATTGTTAAAAAATGAGTCGTGTATGATAGCGGTATCCTGGTGCACTAAGAGTATATGCCTGCGGAGACAGTTGGGTGCCAGTTGATATAGAGAATGCCCATCAAGGGTTACTGTGCCTTGGACAGGCGCCAGTAGGTTGGCCATAAGATTACACACGGTGCTTTTCCCTGAACCGCTTTCTCCTACCACAAATGTGAGATTTCCTGGTGGTATGTGCACAGTAATTCCTCTTAGAACATCTTTCCTGGGGTTTGACTGATAGGCGAAGTTGACCTATCCATACGATAAGTCAGACTCAGAGAAGATTTATCTTTAGGAAGCCTCTTACCCCATTCAATTGAATATGGCCGATACAGTTTCGTAGCTGGACGCCACCATGTCTGGCCCCTATTTGGGAATCCAAGGAATTGTTTGATCTAACCAGTCTTCCGAGGAAGTAAGCTGCAGACTTCCCTTTCGACAGTGTGAGCCAGTTGTCCGTGAGCGATTCAACTCCGTGGAAAGCTGTGAGAACAGAATAAAAAGTCGTCACAACATGTCCCGGCAAGAGACCTTGTTTCACCAGAAAGAGCCCATACCAAAATCCCAAGACAAATATGGACATGGACCAGAAAGCGATGTAACCCATTTGTATGGAATTGCAGCTGACCTGTCGCAAGTAATGGTGAGCAGCAAGTCTTAAAGCCTTACTGTACAATGCTTGCTCACGACCAAACCCAGCATAAACGCGAACTAGGTCCAAGCCGTTGATAGCGGCAGCAGCTATTGTCGATGCCTTTTGCAAGCACTTTTTTTGATAGAGGACTTCGGTGTCTAAGTCTCGCGTGACAAAAGCTAGGATAATGAAGGATACTGGAAGGGTAGACATAAGGACCAGCGTCAATTTCCACGAATAGTAGAAAGAAACGCCAAGAGACGCCAACGACGCGACAAAGTCACAAATAACGAAGCCCAGTATCTGCGAAAGCGCTAATTGAAGATCGCGCGCCTGTCTAATCGTGCCAACAAAGTCAGCAAAAAGAAAGGCCCGCTAATGCTTGCCATATTGTTGGTTTCATTTATGCTGCCAGAGTGCTGGACCTACGTATGAATCCTGATGTGCAGCCCTTCAATGCCATCTGTCAAACAGCTATACCATTCGATGTCTTTGGAAAGAAGACTTGAATTAACTTCTTTCCTTACTTCACTGGTCTGGAGTTCCCCAAATAAAGTCCAAAGGCTAAGGAACAAGGCATTTGCAACACAGTTGCCAGCGCCAAGACCAACAAGCACCGTACACCATTTCGAGACCTCTGTAAGAGCCGATTGTCCAGCACGCGATTCTTCGCCAAGTTGAGCAATGACGTCGAATATTCGCCCCAGAAGTACTGAGAATACCGTTTTGAGAGCTGCAACCAAGGCAGTTGTGACAAGAGCGGCCATGAGAACTCCTGAATGAGCTGTCTTTGTAAAAGAGAACAAGGTTGTCCACGAGCAAGTGGGATCGTCTTTCGGTGAGGCAGGCCAGACTTGAGCAACTTCTGGGACAGACGATTGATCCGAGGTAGGCAATTTCGTACATGAACTCATATTTCCGATGTCATATGGGAAGAGTTACTTCCGTTAAAGCAACCGTGAATCTAGGACCATGTTGGAGTTAAGAAGAAGAACGATTGAGTCGCGTCATTGTTACTCGTAAAATTAGTAAACTCTGTTACGCTATAAAGTGACAATGATATGATGGACTGTGCTTGGGATAATATTAGGTGCCCATACAATGGGCACCGGGTGATTGCTATTGTCTCACGGCGCATTGATGCTTTGCTTGTGCCACGAGACGAGCCCGTGAAACATGGCACGCGGCCAGAGCGTACATAGCAAGCGTACAATGGCTGTAAAGTTTGCGTGTTAATCCGGCCTCTGTGATCTTTGGCGCACTGAGACAGCTATGGGATAATGCTTGTTAGAAGACGCGAGATAAATCGTAGCGCTTCTCGTATCTGCCAGCGACGCTCCACAGTGCAGATTACAATCCAACCAAGGAAATGCACTGTAAACTGATGTCATATGTGGGTGACTGCCCCTCTCTACAGAGTTGCGTCCAAAATTTTGGTTTCATCCCACGTGAAATAAGCACTTCGACAAACGCCAGAAATAATTATGATTTCTCTGGCGAACAAGTGATCCCTGAACAGAGTTAAAAGTCCGCGATTCTATTATTGATAAAGATAAAGGATTCAGACGAAACCAACATGGATCCTATGGAAAAAATGTCCGTGTCTGGCGGCCATGTGCCCAAGGACTTCAATGCGGAGGAAGCTGGAAACATGGAAGATGTGCGTTATAATCGTAAACTTTCCCATATTTGTATTCCTCTATGAGCAACTAATATTGACCTCCATGCGAAATTCAGATGGAGAAACAGTTCGCTGTGAAGGGTTCGCGAATCCCGCACGATAGCACAAGCACTCCGATCGCTAATTGCACGAAATAGTGGTGCAACACATGCAGACTTACTGGTCGATCCTAGAAAAGGTCAAAGGCTCGACTTTGCGACTGACAAAAATGGATGACGAGATCTACGATCATCTGAAAGAAGCTTTCCCAGAGTTCGATCCCGCCGCCACCGTCAACGAAGACGAAATGAAGAGCAAGAGCGGCAAGGAGCGCTGGAGGAATTTTATGATGGCTTACGAAAAAAAGATTGATGACTATAACTATGGCACAATGGTCAGAAACAATGCCAAGGCGGAATACGAGGAGAACACAACCATTTTTGGTACGAATGAGGAAACCTGGTATATTCAGTTCCGCTCATTGACTTGGCTAACATATTATCCTTTCGCAATAAAGTTCCGCGGATGCAGTTTTATGCAATCGAGATTGCGAGGTAAAAAGACAAAAAAACCTTGAGAACTCTTGTAGGTTCAAATTAGGGAGCTCTCACTATTGACACGATGCAAATTTAGGAACAAAAACGGACTAAACGACTGGATCTACGAGCATGTCCAAGCTGAGAAGGCCGGTCCAAAGTAAAAATTTTAGTTCGAGCGACTATCGCAAGCAAGAGAAGCGAACGCCAACGTGAATACGTCAACGTTGTTAGGCACACTAATCCTGCACAGTGGCCAACTGTCGCCGGGCTTAGTTGCATGACTGAGAATGGTTTGTACATTCGACAAACTCAATCCTCGTAACGGAGATGGTTCTGACGAGGGTTTCATTGGATACCACGGTTCTCTAACGGTCATTGATCATCTATTAGTTGTATAAACTAGTCTACGAGGCAGGCGACGGGAAGAAAGAATACAGTATACCTCGATGCTCATAGTAATTGATCAATCACGGGAGTTTTGAACTGAGTCCATCTATCTGTAAGATCGCCTCGAATACCCGAAAACAAAAACGTGCGTTATTTTGCGTAAAGTGCTTCTTATATGTCTCTTGAGCCCATGACTTTATACAGAGAGTGTTTCCACGACCCTGTACGTTTCATGTTCGGCCACGGTTAAAACAAGACGAGACGGGCAGAAAGAAATTTGAAACTGGGCAGTGCTACTGTCGAAGAGACTGTTGAGCCGTTAGAGCAGTTTCGCGCTGCAGTGAGATTCTTCGTAACTGAGACTCACAATTGCCATCTTGCTTCTTGACCTCATAGTCTCGCCAAATATCAGCAACACCCAGGGAATGATGGAAAGGAACAGGGCGATCCCGCCAAGCATGCCTCCAGCGCCTTTGAGTCCCAAATTGCCAAACATGGAATCGACGAGGAGCGGAAAGATACCGCCAAATGCGTTACGGCAGCAATTCTGAGCAGCTAGCGCCGAAGACGCATATATATGATACGAGCCAGCAAGATAATTGAATGTGGTAAGGTAGATCGAGTAAATGCCCCAGACTGCAAACCCCAACCCAATGGCTTCTGCATAGCCACTCATATTTTCTGGGCACAGAAAACCTCCGAACAAGCCAGCCGGAAGTAAAAGGGCGGTAATACAAGAAAAGTAAAGGCGGGATTCGGGAGAATCGGTAGGAAAGTGCCTCCTCATGAATGCCCAGAATTTGGAGCTTGAGTATTTGAAGTCATCGTCGTGAGTGCGCCACTGGGGGTGTCTAAGCAACCGTTGCTGAAGAATACTGGATATAGTTGCTACAACTGCAGCAGCGATGATGGCTCCGTAGACTCGACTGGACAAATCGAAGTGGTTTTGATAAAGGAATGGAACAACAGAAAAAGACAAGTAAAGCACAGCCCATGAGAATGCTGCCCACAATGAGAAACAGAAGACTACTGGTTCCGTGAACAGCATATAGAAAGGACGCCTTATAGAGGTCGCCATCATCTTCCACATTAGTGGCCGCTTTTCGTCTTCCTGAACAATCCAGCGAATGCGGAGAAGCCTTCCTCGTTCCTCCGATGCACGCTCAGAGTCTGGGTTCAAGTTACTGACATCTGTGGACAGAAAAGTGTCGCTGGAAGATGCAGACTGCGCAGCAGCAGGCGTTGAAGAGGTCGGAAAGTACATGCCAAAGATACCTTGCTTCTCCAAGTCTTCATACCACTGATTTAGTTTCTTAGCCTTCTTGGTCAACAAGACGGAAGCTCGGCTCTCTTTGAACAATAGAATCAAGGAAATTAGAAGAGCGCCGTCCAAGATAATCTGATGCCAAAAGGTCCATTTCCATGCCAAGCTTGTCTGACCGAGTATCTTCATAAAGGCTGAGCCTACTAATGGTCCAGCACCAGTTCCAGCAAGTACAAAGCCACTAAACAAAGCCATCGGTGTGTTTCGTTCACTCTTATTCCAAAGATCGGCGATGACTCCGCCAACTACAGAGCTGAATACCGAGGCGCCAGCTCCCACGAAGAATCGGGCCACCAAAAGTCCTGCAACTTTAGTTATGACAGAGCAAACCGCTTGGGAAACGACGAAGACCACGCCAGCAATAATGAAAACTGGGAATCGGCCCCAGATTTCAGATATTGGGGCCAAAGCCATGGGGACGAACGCGAAGCCCAGGCAGAAGGTAGTGATGCCAACTAGCGTGACAAGACGCGTGGTGTCAAGGTCGTGGGCAATGGCACCCACTGGCGGTGAATAGCAGCCTGCAGTGTATGCTGTGAGAAATGTGGCTATGCATGAAAGTGCTAGGGACACGTTCTTCCTGGCCGGACTCCATTTCAGAGGAGATATGTATGCTTTTAAGTCAGGGCATGACTGAATTTTCATCTCGGTGCCATATCCTGCTTGCTGCGGACTTGGTATCTTCGGCAAAACAGTCTCGAAGGTCAAGTAAAAGTAGCTTATAGGACTTGTGTTGTCGACACGGGGCAAGAAAGTGACGGCGTATTTTTCTCCTTGAACCATGGCTGGTGGGTTATGTTGAGCAGCATCGGAAGAAGATGGTTCTGGCTGATGCTCTGCTAAATGGTCGCCGAATCCCTCCGCAGCGAACTCGGTGCAATTGATCATCGTGGCCATGGCTAATCACACCAGGAACTAGAAGCAAGCTGAATGTTTTAAGGTTCGTGGGAGTCGAGTGACACTATGCCGAACGCCAGGTTAACGAGGAGCTCACACCAGCCATCTAGATTATTTGGATGGCGACGGCGACGGCGATGGCTGTTCACCATATGCCCGACATATGTACAGTCAAGGGCTGTAACAGATCCCTAGCAAATAGACGGCAGAGTAGACGGACGGAAAGAGACGAGAGGAAAGCCGGGTTTGAACGTGTCGTCAGGAGTTGTTGCCCTTCATGTCAATGGGACCCACGCTGGGACGCCCAAGTAGAAGTATCCGATTATGACGCAAGGGACTAGAATCTCCGGCTGCTGACAATGATGAAACGAAGAACGGGGCTGAGATGACCTCAATGAACGTATTCTGGCTGCAAAGCGTCATCTTCAAGACAACGTCCTCGGATGAAGTCCGATTGATCACGCCTTCTGGGTGTTGGGACTTTGCTCGCTCAAACACGAACACAGCGTTGTTCTCACAAGGGAAATGTCATGTAAGAAGGCCTAACCTCGACTCGTTTCAAAAATCCAAAGATAAGGAAATGACGTATAGTTTCATGGGATGGAATAGGAGAAAGCCGCGGTGGGGCAAGTCGAGTGACTGGTGTGTGTAAAATAGATGCCAGAAAAGAATAGCCAATTATAACACTCAGAATTACTTGAGCCAGTCTTTATCAGGGGCGTCTTGTAGCCACCTAGCTCACACGCCCAGCGTTGAGCAATGGTGGAATCCTCTCCGGGAATAAACAGCGGAAACAAGCTCTCGGGGTAAATACCCGGTCACATCGTCGTTGGGGGCCACGATCCAGCGCCAATGATTGTGAAGATGCTAGCTAATACTTCTGACCCATCTTGCTGATTTCCTAAAGCTGCAGAGGACGCAGCAATTTACCCGGGCGCGCGAAATTGGAACAAGTTTCTCTAGTCTCGCATTCTCGAGCTTCTAGGTAGTTAGTGAGTGAATGAAAACTACTCCAAGAAAAAAATACTTTCCAGGCGCCCAGGCCACGAGCCAGAATTTTCATCACGATGATGTTGGGGGAAAACTAGACAACACACGGGGCTAATCAATATTACATTGGCCACCATAGCACGTCAAAGATTTTCCCGCATATATTTGTCCGTAGTTCAGTCTGTGTGGAAAGACTGACTAAGTCGAACCCCAAGTAAAACTAATCCTAAAACTGACTTCTTTCCAGTCTGTGACGAGTGAGCCGGTCGCAGCTTGACTTGCGTCCTACGAACTGTCCATAATAAGTCCAGCAGGCTGGCAACAACCACTTACTCCCTCATAGAACTAGCCTTTGACGTGTTTGCTGGCAGCAATAAAACCTCTTTACCGTCGCATGCGGATAACGAAGGAGTTTGGCCAATGTGACGATACATCGCCCTGATGCTGTCGGGCTCTGGAAGTGAGCGTCCATGTGTTGCACTTGTGTGCGATTTGCTGTCCTTGCCTCGGATAACTTGCTCGGTCGGTATTGGGTATGGAATAGAATCTTAATTCTGCATGAGTTACAAAAACACATATCCGGTCGGGCTGTTGCTACGATGACAGCAAGCGAGATGTGGGGGGATATATTCTCTCATTGCTGACGGGATGAATTTCCACAAGAGTATACTTCGAAGGTCCACTTTCTAGCGTATTTATCTGCCATTGTAGGTTGTGCCATCATGAGTTGAGAAGGTGAGGAACGGGTGCTGGGTAGTCCCGGCAGTAGAGGTAGTGTCCGGGGTGGGGAACGAGGCGAGAATATAGACATTTCTTGTCGATAGTTATCCTATGATATAATCGTCAGTAGAGTTCCGGAGGAAACTCTTCTCGAATTAGGCCTTAATTCTTCACTCGGATGTTGTAGTCGAATTTCTTACACCACCGCTTTTAACTCTAGACCCTCTCTCGAAGACTTCTCACTGTCACCACAACCTCATCGGCACCAACATGGGCATCAACACCACATTACACTTTTATCTTTCTCCACTAAGGCCCTGTCCATATTCCTGAGTCGCGCCCTCGTCGAGAAGCCCAGCAATATTTCGCTCTTGCTTTTGAGCCGAGCTCAAGTTTTGGAAGCCTTAGGCGCTTGCGAAGTCATGATCAAACTTCCCAGAAGTACAGATGAGCGATGTATCGCACAGCGGTGCGCAAATTTGTGTGCTAAATTTCTTAACCGGAGATTCAAGGCCAGGCCTAAGATTTTAAAAAAAAAAGAAAAGAATTGAAAAGAAAAGAAAACTCCTATCACTAAAGCTGCATAATTTGTGTGTGGCCAGGACAGTGGCATCTCAAAAGTTCCTGGAAGCAACGATCTGGACTTTTCAAAGAACTGAAAACAACGCATGTTCTGCAGACACGGCGGGCTCCTTGACTTTATGATCAGCAGCAGATCTCGTTTAGGAGGGTAAAGCTTTTCACAAAAATGTTCGGTATTCGGGTATATACTATACATACTGTGGGGCTCCAGGCAGCGACGAGCCAACTTTTGCAGGCGCGTCACACCTACAGTCCTAGCTAGACCTGGATTCTGCCTGCTTTATTATAGTTCTTATATAGTTTTTTTATAGTGTATTATAGTTCTTCAGTTTGTGTACAGACTAGGCATATAGTGTTTATCATGGTTACCTCATGCAGTGCTTGGCGCTAATCTAGGCAGAAAAATTCATTGTTGATATACTGTACATACATACATACCCCTTTTAGCAGTCCTGAGGCCTCAGTCACATCCTGCTCATGACCACCCCGAGAGGATGAGAAATGGGCCGCACAACCGGTTATGGAAATTTTTTAACCCACAAATGTGCCCACGGCCCGACAATTGACCTATTATTATCCTCAGACCACTTCGTACACAAATCCATAATCCCGGTATGCTTAATAGTTATAGTATCGTAACCTCGACTCCTGACTGGACAGACATTGACACGTAAAGTTGAAGCCGAACGGAATATTCCTTTCGTACTAACCGCGATAAAACTTGGCGCAAAATTTATGAATTGCCGGTGCCGTTGCGCTTAAATACCTGTTATTAGAACTGCATAGTGCGTTATATTCTTCGTGTGCTAAAGTCTAGACCGCGGATCAAGTTGGTCTCTACGCAATACCGTTGATATTTTCCGGCAGCAAAATTTTCTCCAGTCCCACAGCAGTTATCTCGGCATCAATTATAAAGTGTCTCGACACGCCATCGTATTGTAAACACGCACGTCTTCTCCAAATACCGTTACACCGAATTCGTTGCCCCTTCCTCTTTTACGTGGAGAAAGAAAAATGTTGCTCGATTTCTTAACCTTCGGTTTGTTGGCTAGTTTGGTAAGTGTCTGCGTTGACAGATCAACATAGATCAACATCAATATTCTGAGGTCGTTCGAGGCTTACAAGTACTTAGGTCTCTGCAGCAGCCATCAATCTAAATAACCCACTTTCAAAATATGGAAAGGAAACTTGGACGTGGACGTTCGACACTGATGATGGTGTATACATATTTGAGAATGACGCTTACCGGGAGGCTGAGACGAATGCGCGGGAACCGTATCCTCCACTGTTGATTGCCAGGGCTGAGGATGAATCAAGTGATAATAAAGTGACGTTGGACAAACGAACCAATTTCACTGGTGCGAAATATCAGTGTCATCTGGGAGAGTATGGAGGCAGTTTCGCTCAAATCAGCGACGATATTCAGCAATTACGAAGCCTGAAGGGGGCGCCCACCAATGGCCCAGGCCCCGGAAACTGTGCACGTGTGAGCTGTAGTTCGCTTAGAGCAATCTGGTGGTGTAACGAGGTACGTCTTGAAAGGGTTGCTGCCCAGGCAGTAGGCGTGCTAATGTCGTGGTAGAAACGTGTCCCTGTGACTCTGGACGGGTGGCATTCTATTAGCGATGGAGCTCAGTTTCTAGCTGATCACTGTGCAGGAGATGAAAGAGGCGTGACCTATGCTTATGGCCAGGTCTTCCATCCTGATCACTGGAGTGTCTTGGTCCGCCCGTCCAACTGCGTTAACTAAAATGTTTTGTCCGCCAATATGGAGGTTGTAAATAAGTCTAGACAATCACAAGGACAAATGAATGTCTGGAAGCCTGTGCTCCACTGTTCCTTAGCATACTGAAGTGAATGCAATTATTCGGTTCTAACAGAATGATACTTGTCAGTATGTCATTCTATCACGGCACGGGAATGCTCCCTCTTTTGAAAGCTGCTGCCCAATAAAGGGTGATCGTTTACTATACAATGTTATAATGCACAACCAAATGCAGATTCTGTCCCAGATCATGGACAATCAGGCTAATGCCATTATGATCAACAAGCACAAATCACGACGGCTCAAACAGGCCTCATATCAACGCCATCTCTTCTTTGATTCGATCATGATAATATTCGTCAACCCCCTTCAGCACCTTCGACAGCTCGTTCTGCTGCACCCTGTTTCAGCGTGCCATCTTTGTTGATGTCCTCCTTTAAGTAAATGGTAAATACAACGACTAAGTATGCCTCCTCGGTTTTTTTATTGCGCAGGACATATCTAAGTTCGTGTGAGCGCCTGGGAAGTTTGCGTTAAACAAAGTAACCATCAACCACAAGGGGATCAGAAGCTAATATAGAAAGAATATTACGTCACGGACTTTGAGACCATCTTGATCAAGAACAAGATAAGACTCGCGGCATCCAAAGAGCAAAAAAAAACAGGAAAGCAGCAAAAATTGGACAAGCCAAGAAGGAACCGAAGGACAAACGGAGGGAAGAATGAGTGTCGTACCTCAGGCCTTGGCCATCCCAGTATTTTACAATCGGTAAATGAAACCCGGGTAGTTTCAGTGCCAAATTTGCAAAATCAATGTACCGGTTATAGAAATCAAGTCCATACGTCTTGCCATACTCGAAGAACCACTTGTTCTTGCTGTCATCTTGCAAAGCCCATTTCATACGGGCACTTCGGTCATCTGGCATTCCTACCGCTTGCCGCACTTTCACGCCGTCTTCATCACCACCCTCATCGAACCACAGCCCGCCCTTGCCAGCATCATATACGCCAGTGCCTACATGAATGGAATTGAAAGAACTCAATGCTGGGCCATAAAGATGCGGCCTGTCTCCATAGGCATCTCCATCAAGACCAGGATCGATCCACCACTTCACGATACTCAGGGCAGTGTTGAAGCCAGGAGGCAGCTTATCACGAATTGGACGGTCAAAATCATTGCCAAACTGAAGGTCATGGCCACTAATGCCTTCGCATATCTCCTCGTTTGCGGCGCGGCTACTATCGATATCTGCTTTGCTGCTGCTCTTGGAAGCCGAGGGCTTGTGAGGCGTGAACCGAAATGAGATGCTGTACTGGTCCTGATTGTACGCATGCGGCTCTGCCGAGAAATATGGTGAGGTTGATGGCGATCCCAAGGGAAGACCATCGTAGTTCTGAATTCGCACATTCAGTTCGATATCGGCTCGCTCTCCCTTTATGCTGGTCGGCTCAGATCTGTTTACAGGTACTTCGACATGTGTCGTCGCATCGTAGCTTGGGCCGGCCGTAACTCGCAATATATATTTGTCCGCCATTCTAAGCCTCGCCTCTTACGAATAAACTGAGGACAAGAACCGGAAGAAACTGGCTTGTGCTGACGAGAAGGCGTAGACATGATGACGTCAACATATAATTCCACGTCCGGTGGGGAATCCTGATGTGTGCGCAACGTAAACATTTGAGTGCAGCCATCTGCTAAGCCGAGAGGGGGGTTCCACCGAAATTCCACCGGGCTCTCAGCCTCCGAGCCGAGCTTTACATAAATAGCGTGGAATGGCAGGAATCTTAGGTGCAAGAAGTAGTTTATGTTAAGTAGCAATTTACCCAGGACGCAAGGTCTAGAATACTCCCCTAATGCCTCTACTAATCTTAAGAGTGCTTAGAAATCACGATTTCTGTGTGCGATTTCGAACGTTGAGATTATTTGTGATGCTTGGTTGCTCGTGCCAGAGCTTCTCCTCATCTTTCAGACTCAGCCACCCGCCACCGTTGACATACGAGCTCATGCTAATGATGACTTGGACGTTAAACCTTCCTCGCGATATAACATCCATGCGTGTCTGCCCAACAACACCGATGCTTCACGCGCCGATACTTGGACAAAGCATCCCAGCAGTGATTCTGATCGTTCCATTCAATATTCTTCTCCTTTTCATCCGACGTAACTTATATGCTAGGAGACTTCGTAGAAAGGCGAATGAGTGGCAGCTGTGGTACCTTGCAAGCATTGACTTTCTAGACATCGCACACGGCCGACACCTCTGGTGCGACAATATTCTGTGACGATGAGTTGTTCCCGAAGCATTTGCGCTCGGAAGCTGGCGCACCCGGATTATCACATAGTGCTCCAGTTGTTGATGATAACTGTTGCAAGATACCTGGCTCCTGAACCGCGAAATTATCACTACAGCTGGCCACAATTATGACTTTCAACCTGACGACCAAGACACGGAAGAGGCGGATAGGTTTCTTTCCCGAAATCTCAACCATGCTCGAGATTTCAACTGGAAATATACGCAGAATCGTGTGGTGTAAATTCAATTATTCGTCCATGCAGCTAGCTTGGCATTTTCCCCACTGACCCCAAAGTGGATAATTAAGGATACAGTAACGAGAAGTTTTGCAAATACTTCCCGGAGATTCCGAATGTTGAGGTTGCTATTTCACTTAATTGTCGTGGTTTCATCGCCGCACCAGTCTGCAAGCGTAGCTCCTACCGGTCGTGACCCTCCGTGTATCACCACACAAACTAAATCCCCATCCTGTTCGTTTACGATCTGATGCTCAGTCCATGCGGGAATGAGTGCGAAATCTCCAGTTCCAATATCGTGCTTTTTGAGCTCCGCCTCAAAGCCTTCGTTCACAACGAGTGTACCGCTTCCAGAAACTGTGTAAATCATTGCATCTGTGAGATGGGCATTAGAGTTGAGATTTCCTGCACCAGACAACCAAAGGAGTGCAAAGAGGCAGGTACAGATAATAGAGAAAGCTGCTCGCAAGATGGACGGTTCCAGGCAAGATTGACTCCACCCCAATATGATATGATGACTAAATCATGTGGCAATAGTATCCCATACGTACCTTGCTCGCTATTATGTTGTACTGACGTCTGCGACTGAGCTTTGATGGTCATGACTATGTGCAAATGGATCAAGATTACCACCAAATAAATTTCATAAACCCGCAGATGGGTGTACGGAAATCATCATATTCTTTGTCAGATCGAAGAGATAAACAAAGACACGAGAAACCACTCACCCGTTGAGCTCATCTTATCACACTTGCCAACAATTGCAGGCCTTACGGTTACCGCTCCTTCTACGGTAGGAGGCACCGACTCAATGTCCTTGGCCTTGGTGACATGCGTCGTTGTAGGCATAATCATTGGTAAGATTTCCGAGATGAGAGGAAGGAACGCAGCCATGGTTGGTCGGTCACTGTTGCCTGCGAAAAGCACCAGGACCGTAACAGAATCGCCGAGTTCTCGCTAACTCAAAAGCTCACTGTGCTCCTGTGCTCCCGCACTAAGTCAGCCCTTTGCGACAGTAGCAAGGAGGACTAAGGCTCCACGAAGGATGAAAAATTCCTACACCTAGACTCCTCCTAGAAGGAGACCTGCGACAGCCATACCAATATCAGGGTCTGTACCCCGTAGATGGCCATCCGGACCTTTTGTCGATGACCAGACGCTGACCTTGCTGACCACTGAGCATGCTCTGGGTCTGTGGGGCAAATGTGCTCTTCTGGTTAGGTACTAGGAGATTCGTCATCTCTCAGCGTGCATATAATCGCGTTGAAATGAAAGAGAACCTACACCGTCTCTGAAAAAAATTAATACAACGCGATCGAACTCTGCATAGAATGTTGTTGGCTAAAACAGCGACCCACAGCATGTTCAGGCCTGGTCAGGTCAGTTTGGAGATCATCTTGCTATATTATGAGGCCTCGAGTTCAAGAAGGGGAGGTAAGGACCCCTGGGATCAAAAGTGTGAGGCCAACACACCGGCAATAGATTGATATAGTCATTTAGAAATGAGCCGCACCGCATCACTAACGCGGCAGTGAGCCAAGGAGCAAGACCGGAACAGGAAGGCGGAGCGTCAGCGCGGCACGTCGTAGCGAGACTAGAATCTAGAATGCACCACGGTTGCAACGAAGCCGGCCAAGAGGAACGGAAACGCGACAGAATACGGCCCTTCGATAAAAATACTTGCGTATGTGGTCTAATATCATATGTCGACGGAGTGTTCCAAAAGTGTGATATGTGTAAGACGGAATGCTCCAACAGATGTCATGAAAGAAATTCCAAAATGAGTGCTTGCTTTCCAGAGACACTACGGAGTGGACTGGGTCGACTTATTAGTTCTTGACTTTGGCATGTATTGTATAGACTCTGAACCAGATCTAGCAGTACGGAGTCCTAGCTCGGTAAATCCATTCATGAGTAAAACCCAGAAGGCCTGCCTTCCTATCCTTGCCTCTTGCTACTTGCCCCTTAAGACGCTGGAACCTGGCCTAACCCTCGGCCTCTGCCTTGATTTTGACAAGGTCCACCTCTTGAAAGAATACAAAGCCTTGACTGGGATGTATCGCCTTTGCTCAAATGTTTGGGTCATTAATACCGCTTGTTGATCGACATAGGCGAAGAAGAGTAATAAATCAGTCGTCAATGCACCTTGCAAACCCATGTCCAGGAAGAAGTCCGTCCCGACGAAGAAACCTGCTCAGGGAACGTTGCCCGTGATTGCATTAGAGCAATCCATTTTTTTTTTGCTCCATCCACTCTCATGAATTATGCAAAGGGTGTATAGCGAAGAAAAGAGAAGTTTTTATTTCAGATGGCTTCGACCAAAGTAACACTTTGTGTGTTGCTGCGGGTGAGATTCAAGAAGCACCCTTTGTGGCCCGAGGACGATGCGCATATGCCACCGTGTCGCTAAAGGAATGGTTCCAATCGTGCAAGATTCAGTGAACGTCGGTTTGCTTTTACAAGGGATATCTGACCATCGTGTGCTTTCATAAATTCGTGTTAGCCAAGGCCGGCTCCGTCTAGTAAACAAGCGTTCATTAATATAGCCTTCGAGAGGCCTATTTTTTTAAGCAAAGAAAAAAAAATCCCCTTTTAAGACTCGGGGCCGAAAAAGGCCACAGTTAGGGATACCTTATTTTAAACAAAGCCCTTGCATTGACGACTATGTTGTCATTTCGAGCTTCGAATTCATGGCCAACGTCCTATCTGACAGCTTCAGAAGAGTATGGAGCTCTAGACTCGGCAAGTTCCAAGAAAACCGAAGACTAGATCTCGACCATGTGGTGGTGATGCGGTAAAGTTGCTGCTGCATGAGGCTTGTCTCGGCCCATGAACGGCATTTGTCGGCAGTTTGCTAGGCAATAAATCTATGGTTGTTCGGAGAGCCAAAACTCGGGCTGCACGGCCGAGCTTCAGGGGTCAATCTCAACCTTAGCATGCCCAGGATTCCGGTTTCACAAACTTGTGTGAAAGCCCTTATGTTTTGCCCTCAATATTCGTATCCTCTTGGTTCAGCAGTGGGCCGGGTATTTGCAACCCAACCAGGTGCAAGCGTAAACCTCGGTGCATATGGCGCATCTGATGGCTTCTATGTTGATGAAGCTGCAAGGTCCATATGTGAGCAGACACTTATTGTCAGCCGTCGGCGGGAACGCACCGCACCGTTCTAGAGTTGCAGCAGCGGTCAGGCTGCGGGTTGGCCTGCCAACTTCGCAGACGCCCGCGTCTCCAAATGGAATAGGTAGAGTTGTACGGAGTACGAAATAGCGCGTAAGTAATCCGGCAAGGCAGGTCATTTAGACGCTTCCTGGAAGTTAGTTTATGGATGAATCTAGCGCCAAGATGTCAGTAACGGAGAGCGTGGAGATGCCATGTCGGAGTAAGTGCTGAAACCGAGATCAAACTGCGGGTAGGCATTTTATTGGCATCTTAAATAGTATCGACGCTCAACTGGTGTGTGGTACGCGGTACATGCAGTGTTACTTGAACCTTACTAGTTAGACCCGCCATCTGATCTCTGATCTGGCGCTTCGCTCCTGCCACCACGCCAGACCTCTCGATGACCCCATCAATTGACGTCGCTGCACCCCGTCCAGTTTCGCCAGAGTATACCTATCTGTAGCGATGGTCCAACAGTAGTGCGAGATACGAAACGGAACATCGTTTGCTTTTGCTTTCTTCTACTCCATACGCGCGAGCGAACCGTCTGCCTAATTCTACTGGCATGGACAAGGTCGTCGCCTTCTGAGCGGCTGGCGGCACTGACTGCTGCATATCCGATGCAAGCAATAGGTAAATTCGGTTCGTCTGACTCTTTTGTCCGTATCCATACTCGGAAACTGACTTGACCGTATTTCACTTGTGCCACGACAGCCGCAAGACCAATTTTCAATAGCGGTTGACAGCCAGAGCATAATCGTCATCGTCTTCCGCTTACCGGTCGCCTTTTCCTCGGTCAGATCAGTAGCGGCTGGTCTTGCGTCGGTTTACACTTCTCACCCTCCCGGCTGCTGTGCATTGAATGAATAAGAGCCCTGCATGCTTTTGTGAGACATGCAACCGAGACTTCAAATACTATACCGGACACCATTTGAAGCGGAGAGACGGCACCAAGCTTAATATGCAACACCTGCGGATGCACTGCGACGGAATATCGGCAATTTGGAAATTTTCTGACACCCGATATCCACATCCATAGAGAGTGCCCAAGCTTTTCCCGCCACTATCCGTTAGTCTAGGCTGCATTATATCTACGAGCTTGGATTATTTTGCCCCTGTTCGAGGTTTCAGGCAGAGTTTATACTTTGGCATTGAGCATATATCCCCTTGCCCTGCCAACAAAATATTTCATAATTAATCTGCCTACTATATTATATCCTCCGCATGAGAATCAGCTACAAACCTGTTTTCTATGGCTGGAGTCACCCTTCATAAAGGGAAGCGTCCTGCGGAGCAGGCCGAGGACAATCGAACCGGTTCGCCCACGCCACAGTCTTCCTCAAGAGAACCATCACCTGAGCCTTCTTCCTTCATTACCCGCGCTTCTAAACGTCAGGCATCCTCGTCGAAACTTTCATGTGATTTTCTGGACAGTACTGGACAAGAACCGGTCGACCTATTACCTATCGTGCCGACACTGGCTACTACATCACCTTCAAATTACGGTCGTGTCAATGCCGAAAACGAAACGAACTTGGGCCTGATTGAGGGTGCTCCGATGACCCTGGCCTTTCATAGTCATTATAAGAGAACTCAGAATATTGGCAGTACTCAGATTGCAAATTTGAATGATGCCGTCAACACTGAAGGTATGTGACTCGAGTTTCTAGCAGCTTTGTTTACATCTCGGATCATTTGTCGGGAAGAAGCCGATAAGTCAACTGGCGTCCTTCCAACGTTAGACCATCTTTGGATTGGATTAGCAGTGAATACTGTGACCTTATGTGCTGCTTTCAGCCTACTTTGCTCTTCTCGCCCCAGTCTCTGGTGCGAAGTTACATGGTGAATGTCAATGAATCTAACAAAGTCCATGATAGCGAAACATGTACTACTCCGCAATGAGTCAATCAATGAGCATGATCAGGTGGACAACAGACCCTGGGGCATGAGTAGCTGTCCATTACTCACCCTACCACCAGAACTAATCGACTCAATCCTGACACACTTGTCTGCAACGGAGCTGGTTGCTGTTGCCGGAACTTGCCGCAGGCTGTACCAACAAGCTGTTTCTGAGTTCCATTGGCTCCGATGTGTGCAAGATAATGTGCCAGGGTCGGTTCTGTCTAATCCTGGGCCCTGCAAAACTTTTCGGGAGCTCTACATTGCACATGACCTAACCTGGTTCCTACCCAAGTACAAAATATGGTTTTGTGACAGAGATTTTATGGGTAAACTGATAATCGTACGGTTTGACCCACGGCGAGGTTGCATTGAAGGCTACCAATTATTAGCAGTAAGCAATAGAAACACATTTGAGCACTGGCCAGCGGATAACCAGGTTATCATCCATGGGTTCGAGCCGCAGGTCAAGCTGCATCTGGACAAACCTATCCTGCAGCTCAAACTCCGAGATGGGCAGCAGACTAGACTTCATGCCAGAAGAACCGGCACTAACCGCTTCGCTACCGAAATTTCGATGATGTTTGGAGACCACGCAAATCCCTTGTTTAGCAATCTCATACTCACTCGGCCTATGGATGTCAAGGCTGCGGAGGCGAAGCTTGCTCTGAATTTCCCTTATGACAATATATGGCCACCGCCGACTATACCGGCTAGCCACCACGTGTCTAGTGCAAGATCCGGTCAGGCTGTGGTAGACCTTTCAATATATGATTTCCCCTTGTCTAGGAGCGAGGTCTGCGACCATGTCTTCCGGATTCGGCAATGGATGCAAATGCCCGGCACTCCATTGCCACCGAATGTCATGGGCGGGCAGACAGGTAGTTTTGCCGGAGGTATTCATATTGGACACGAACTCTTCACATACTCAACTATAGACCCGGTACTCTATACGCCGACAGACACCAAGCCGTGGCGGGGAATTTGGGTGGGTGACTATAGTGGACATGGATGTGAATTTCTGCTCATCAATCAGCCCGATGATCCTCCAGTGACTGATGTCGAGCTTGGACTGATTCGAGAGGCAGATGAAGCAGATGAGGCCTGGAAGCAACGTCGACGGGAAGCTCGTATCTACCAGGGCCGCCTCGAGGCTATCAAACTGACTGGTGATCCTAATGTTCCACGGGGTGAGTATACCTTTGTAGCAGACGACCTGGGTCCACAAGGCTATGTCGGGGTTGCTTCAGATCCCCCTTTTGCAGGCACTAGGGTAGTAAAGAGCAAAGGACATGTCGCTGCCACAGGCTTTGTGCGAGGTAAGTTTCAGAATGATGCTAGTTTGAGGTATATTTTAACTCGGATTTAACAATAAAGGATTAACGGCTTTTGCACCTCTACAGATAAATTCGTCGAGAGTCAATTGTTGCTTATCGGACCCGATCGCCTTGCTCAATATTGGGTGGGATTCGGACACATCAGTTTCTTCGAAAGGGTTGATATTGACGAGCTTATTGCACCACCGTGATGGGCTTTGACAGATTAAATTTTCGTGAACTCTGCTATAAATGACGAAGATGGTATTTCTAGAGCTCCAAAATTGCAACTTTTGGCGACCTTCTCTTGTGTTGGAGATGGCAACTATTGAACTCGCTAGCAGACTTATCATTAATCATTGAGAAGCCTGTAGTATGTCGGAGTCGATGTGTCCCGCCGCGCTCCTGTGTCTCTTGACGTTTTATATCATGATTGGGCATGAATTTGCTCGAAAAACCGATGATGCCGCAAAGCCAAATCGATTATTATTACACGAGACCGATGCTAGATCAACTGCGGGCCTTCTGCTGATCAATGTGAAGCTTGTTACTCGGTTAGATTGATTGGAAGTAGCACTCCCGGAATAGGAGTGTCAAGAATGCAATTGGAGACCAACAAAGTCGTGCATAAGGATATGTAGTGGTGACATCTTGCGCGCAAGTCTTTGATACCATTTTTAGTCACAAAAGTGGTTACCTGTCGGGAAAGTATTTACTAGTGGCAGAGATTTCACAATCGGGTCCCTTCATCAAATGAAAGCCAAGCCAATTAATTCGATGCTGTATCATCAGATGGCCATCGTTACCCCGCCTTATGCTGTCTGGCTAATCGGCTTTTTTAATGGACAACGCACGCCGCCCAAGATGAAAGTCAAAAGCATCTGCCGGAGCAAGGTTAGCTACCTGGGGGGTGTGTAGGTAAGTACGAGGGTGTATATAGTGTTAGGCATGCAATGCGATTGGTTTCCTACTTCCTACCTTAGGTGAGGTACGTACCCAAGACTTTCCAAGTTCTGGTCACCTGCCCCTGACATAGAGTCCTAAGCTAACAATTTTACTTTGACACTTAGCAGGCAGTTGTCAACGGCCGGGCTTGCCGTTATCAGCCAGCTGACCACTCAAGGCCAGCGACGGCAACCATCGGTCTCGCTTCGTCATTTAGCCTTCCTCTTACCTCGCCGATCAACAATATTATTATTGTTTATATTGAATCGCAGCAGAGCCCTCTTCCGCATTAGCCGTGTTCCAGTCGCTCTTTTTCAAAACATTGTTCTCCTACTCGGACGCATCGACCACGAACTGCACACGTTCGCTCAGTGGCGGAAGAGGGCAAGGCAAGCACCTCAACCCCGGGTGTCTCATCAGTCCATCTCCAGCCGGCCGGCGTTAGTTGAACAAAAGAACTACGGCCCTTGCGAGCACATTTTCACCCGTGGTAGAAGTGGCTTCCGACACCCGTGAGTCGGTTAATTTTCTGAATTGTCTGGGCCCCAACGGCGACATTTCAACAAAGCAATATGCTTTCAATTATCCATCTCCACAGAAAGTCCTAAAGTTTTTCAAAGTCATACCGAGACCATTTCCCGTCCAAAATCGGAGCTTCGCAATCCCGCCAACCACACTTTCTTCATAACTTGTCGATGTGTGATTTATCAGGCTGCCGCTGGGTCGGATTCTGCCACTCGACCCTCCGTCGGTCGCTGCAATTTCAGCTATGAACTCTCGCCACGCTTGTTCGGTCGCCCAACAGCTCCTGCGCCGGCCTCGGTTGCTGTCAATCCCTCAGCTTCCCTTAATCACCAAAGCTCAGCGCACCTTCACATCCTCTCTTGCGAAAAGGGCGGCCAATGGATCTCATCAGGGCCCGGCGCGTCCCCGGGTGTCGGCGGTGCGGCATTCGGTCCGGCCCCGTTCTCAAGTCGCGGCCTTGTTAGCCGGAGCTGGCATGCTTTCCTTCGCACTCTTATTGTACCCTACTCCTCGCACAACATTTGACGCTCATTACACTAGCTCGTCCCCAGCCACATCTGCTCCGTTCAGCACTCAGTCCAACCCATCTCCAACCACTACTGCCGACGGCCGGGATCCAAATCTCCCTCGCTTCCGCTTAGATGAGATCCGTAAACATGGCGCAGACACCGACCGCCCGTGGGTCATACATGGCGATAAGGTGTACGACATCACTGACTGGATACCAGCTCATCCCGGCGGCCAGGTGATACTAAGAGCAGCTGGAGGATCAATTGATCCCTACTGGGATATTTTCACTATTCATAAAAACCAATACGTCTACGACATCCTGTCGCAATATCTCATCGGATACGTTGACCAACAGGATCTCGTTAATGGAAAGCCTGCCCAAGACCAGATCGAGGACCCCTTCCAGAATGAGCCGGACCGGCACCCCTCGCTTGTCACACTGACGCCTAAGCCGAGAAATGCTGAAACGCCTGCTGAGGCACTCAGTGCGCACTTCATCACTCCCAATGAACTATTCTACATACGCAATCATATGTGGGTACCCAACGTTCGTGCAACTGAGTCGGACAATCATCACTTGACTGTAGAACTACTGGATGGCACAATCAAGCAATACACTCTTCGGGACCTGAAAACAAAGTTCGCCAGTCAGAAAGTCACGTCAGTGCTGCAGTGCTCGGGGAATCGTCGAAGCCATATGAGTGAGGACTCTGGACGCCAAGCAAGTGGCCTACCATGGCAATTTGGGGCCATCTCAAATGCACTATGGGAAGGTGTTCGTCTGTCTGACGTACTAGCAGATGCAGGTTTCGATCTAGGCGAGGCCAGAAATGGCTCAAGTGAGGCTAAGCATGTGCAGTTCATGGGTCTCGAAGCCTACGGCGCATCCATTCCTATCAAGAAAGCAGTTGATCCCCTCGGAGATGTGCTCTTGGCATACAAAATGAACGATGAACCCCTTCCGAGGGATCATGGCTTCCCGCTCCGGGTCATCGTTCCAGGATATGTAGCCGCCCGATCTGTCAAATGGTTGAATTACATTACGGTCAGTGACGAAGAGAGCACTAGCCAATGGCAACGCAAAGATTACAAATGTTTCGGCCCGAACCAGACCAACGTGAACTGGGACGATGCCCACGCTATTCAGGAGATGCCCGTCCAAAGCGCCATCACAAGTCTGCAACTAGGAAAGTGGACACAGCCCGACTCAGAAGCCAATGTGCTAAAAAATCATGACGAGATGGCGTCGAAAAGGGTGCCAGCACAACAACAAATCACCATGAGTGGGTACGCGTTCTCGGGAGGCGGAAGATCTATCATTCGTGTCGATGTATCTTTGGATGGCGGGAAATCGTGGGACCAAGCAGATCTTCTGCAAGACTGTGTCTCGAAAGATGGCGCTCCTTCGCCCTGTCAAGGCCACGGAGCTTGGACTTGGAAGAGATGGAACTACAAAGGGCACATCCCGCTCACTGCCTGGAGAGAAAACCGTCGCACAAAGCCCAGTGATGCAAGTACATCAGACACTGGAGCCGAGAAGATGGACTCGCGCAACAAGCGGTGTACCACCGTCATGGTCAAAGCAACTGACGAAGCGTACAACACACAGCCAGAGAGCCACGAAGCGACGTGGAACCTTAGGGGAAATCTCGCCTCAGCATGGCACCGGATACAAGTATGCACAGACTGTTCACGCGCACCGAGCAATGGCGGCTCAGAGAGGTAGGTAATGCATATTTAGCGACAACATGATACGCTCCGGTGTGACAATCAAGCAGCATCTTGGTAGCATGTTATTGGTCTATTTAGTCCTGTTCTCGTTGGCATTGACCATTGATTAATTGATCTAATACGGACACAGCCGGTTTTTCCCCCCGAATGCACTAGAATTGGTCTAATGTAAACGGTGCTTAGAGTACATAATTAATAGACACTTGTTCTTCCTAGCCTCTGCCTTCCGCGTTTCTTCTACTAGGCTGTTCTCGGTCTCACTTTCGATCGAGGTAGAGAAATGGTCATTGAACACTGTATTGGGAGATCCTCAAGATATCCTTGATAACCCATCTTGGCGCCACCACGGTCAAGCCATGTTGCTCTAAAGGTTAGGACTTTGTAATTTTTAGCCACGATTGGAAAAAAAAATGTTGTTATGCTGTCGTCAATAAATACGACGATGATAACTATTCAGCCTCGACTTTGATCTCATAGTAATACATATGAAATACATATCCGGAATTGCCGAAGGTGAAAGATGCTCAGCCGAGCCTAACAGTACATGCAGCCCTCTCTCCTCCACACTATTCGTCACCAGATTCAGTATCCGAGAAATAATCGAATTCTGCTGGAGTTGGCGCCTCGTTGTCTGCTTCGCCGTCCTCGTCAACAGCTGTGAGCACTCCTGCTGCCGCTGCCGCCCCGGCCCCGATTCCAAGATTTCCAGCACCACCGGGATTTTGAGAGTCAGCCGCTCCAAAAGGAGATCGCCCTTGGCTGCGGAACAGCTGCTCCATCATTTGATTGCCAGTGGTGGATCGTGTAGCATCGGCAAGTCCCTCCAGAAGGGTTCGCCCAGAGGTAGCAGCCCTGCCGCCAGTGCCACTTCTAGTTTGGCTAGCAACAGGAGCTCGTTCAGTTGTCACCTTCTTCAGCTTTTCCTCTATAAGTGACTTTGGCTCGTTCGGCTGTGTATCATCAAGGAGGAGAGGTCCTCCGGTGGGCTACAAGTACCAGTTAGCGGATCTGCTGGTATCAGTTGTGTACAGATGCGAATGACTTACCTTCTTGACAGGCTTGTAACGGTTGCCTGAAAAACTGACGTATTTCAACTGTCCAGGCACCACTCGGCTCATATTCTCGATATCATAACCAATCTTCTCCTTCTCAGGCTTTTTCTTAGACTCAGCCAAAGTACTGTCTTTATCATCTCCGTCCTTTTTGTCTTTAGGTTCCTGATCATCCTTCTTTTTCTCATCGTCGACATCCATCTTATCTTCCCCTTTAGAGGCGGTAGGGTCAAGATCCATGCTCTCACGTCGCTGGGCGCGCTCCTTCTTTTGCGCCCGGCGTTTCGCTTGAGCGGTAGTGGACAAGATGGCTGTGGCTATTAAGGCGGGGCCTTCTTCGACCTTTACTTCTTGCTCTGGTGGGTAATCAAACAAGCTCTGGCGAGTAGCGCAGTGAAACTTGATGTCAGGCATTTCCAAATCATGGTCGAGTCCGATTATGGCAGTGGGAGAGAAGCTCAGGGACAGAAAATGCGTGAAGGGAAACCAGTACCAATATTGCGTGAAGACGGCCATGCCAACAATGCCTGCCATGTTGAGATTACCGGTCTGCGTTTGAAGTCCGATGGTGCAGTTACGCCCACCAGCGTCGATGATCCCCAGTGCTAGAGCAGCGCCAAACTTTGTCATAGCATCCTCGTGTCGGTCACCTACGACTTTCTTAAGAGTCTTGCGGATAGACGGCACCTTGGGGTTCATGACATCGTTCTGCTGAATCATGATCATTGACAAGGCAATCAGTGCACCTTGTCTGACAAAGTCGGTAGGATCCTTCATCATTGGCTCGAGTAAATCAATAGCTTCATCGAGGCCAGTTCCAGCACATGAGATGCCGAGAGCCATGGCAGAACCATAGCGGACATGAGGGTTGTAGGACTCGGAGAGCAGCTCAACCATGCGAGGAACACTGCCCGGCTTACGGAACAGAATGAAGCCTAAGCTCATAACGGCGATTCGCCGAACATCATCATTCACATCACTAACTGCAGTGTGCAGCAACTTTCGGATGGCCTTGTTGCTGCCAGTTCCACAATAAGCCAATGCAACAGTCATGATCCCACCATACCGCAAAGTAGGATCTGGATCGTTGAGCAGCCCTTCAATGAGCACGTCAGCTCCTTCTTGTCGGCCAAACATGATCAGTGCCATCCCCAAGGCAACTCCACGAACTATTTTCTCGTGTGTGGTTTCGTGAGCATAGGTAATCATATCCTCCAGAGCTTTGATATTGCCAGTTCCGAGCATGATGAGACCCATAGACAACCCAACAGCTTCTCCATTGAGTGCAGAGTCCTGGAATAGAATATCTTTTAACTTTTCAAATATTTCATTGTCGCCGGTTGCCATGCCAGCGATGCCCAACCCAAGAGCTCCTCCATGCTGGACAACTTCCTCCTCGGCTTGGCTGAACTGAGTTTTCAAATAATCCAGTGCATCAGCACCATGATTAGCATGAATCAACCCATATGCATACAAAGCACCACCTTGGCTGAAGATGGACCCATTGCTCAGCCCGCCCTGACGAGGGAGATATGGCTCGAGAAGTTTCCTTGACTGGGACAAGTTGCCTCGATGAATAACACCCAAGGCTGCAGTAGCGGTAAACTTGGACCAGTTGACAGCCTTTCCTAACCATTCAAGGTTATCACGGAAAAATTTGTCGTTAGTAGTCCCTTGGTTCATAAAGGCATTGCAAAAAGTGACGGCGGTGTGAAATATGGAATTTCGACCCTCAAGGCTATCACGAACTTTGTTCAATATGCTCAGGTCGGTATGGTTGTTTCGATACAGGAACTCCAGGTTCAAGCGAATGGTCTTGGATCCGTCAAGTATGGAACGGATGTTTCGGTAGACTTTCGCATCCTTTTCAGAAAGGTCGCTTCCAGAAGGTTCCTCCTGGTTTGCAAGGAGAGGCTCATTTTCAGATGGCTGTTCCGACCTCTCAGCATCCTTCTCGGGTTCCTTGGGAGCTGGCAGGGAGGCAATGACTTTGTTCAAAAACTCCTGGGTACCATTATCATATAGGTCAAAAGCTATTTGGTACGCATTGGCGATAGATGTGCGGTCACCGTTGGCAATCAAAGTTCGAAGCATTCGAGATGCCTCATCGTCGGAATTTAGGTACACCACGCATCTTGCAATGGCAAAGTAGTCGGGGTTTGGAATGTCGTTCAGAAGGTCGAGAATGAGTCGGAGAATTTCAGTGCGAAAGCTTCGTTCCTGTACAATGTCCATGCATATACCCAAAACATATTCCATCAATTCTTCGGCTGGGCCTTGAATGCCCTCTTGGGACTTCGATTTAGACGTATTCTCATCTTCACTGGCCTGCTTGATTACTCGTCGCAACACTTCCAGATTTCGAGCTTCTACGGCGATACCAACCACCTGACGGTAACGGCCCTGTTTCAAGCAGCTTCTAAACAGGCGTTCAATGACGCGCTGTAGGGACGCTTCGGTTGCCGCGTCAGGGAGTTCTGCGATCGAGCCAGAGCGGCCTTGCTTGGCAACGGGCTGGAATGTAGCATCAAGGATGGTATTATCCATAGAGGCACGAGAAAGCAAAGACTTCGGCGGCAGTGTCGTGTGGGAGAAAGGCGTAGTGGGAGACATGACAGCGCTATCGGTCGCGTTTGAGAACGTTGTTGTAAGCTCGGGAAGCTCGTTCTTCTTTGCGCTGCGAGGCTTGGAATACTTTGCAGCGGTTGTAGCGATATACTGGTCAACACACTTGGAGACGATGGTCTCTTCAAACTCGCCAGGGGTGTCTAGCTTGAAGAGGTCCCCAGCAGCTAGCGCAAAGACCATGCTGTCGTTGTATGCTTGAAGGTGGTAATAGACCTTGGCCAATACAAGCGCAGCCAGCTGTCGTTCGGGGAACGAATCATCTTCGTACAAAGCCTCTCTGAGCTCTTATCAATGTCCATTCATTTCAATGCGCGTCTGCATCACATAGGCATCAAGGGAACGACTTACATTTGACTAAGAGAACTGGCAACTTCGGTCCAGACCGTATCAATATCGTCATTGAGAGTGTGAAGAGCAAAGACTTTGAGTTCGGGCTCCTCGTCCGCCAAGAAAGCCAGCACGCCGGTGGCTGACACGAGTCCAGGCATGATGGAAAGGTCGACGAAGAATTCGATGTCAACAGGTGGTTCCGGTACGATGGAGAGCAGGCTGAGCTGATAAATACGCAATGAACGAGGTGGAACTTGGTTTCGAGAAAGATTAAGTTAATAAAATGATCACGTCACTTATTGTGAGCGGGATGGTGACTAGTCGTACTAGTCGTGCTAGCAAACGAGAAAGCTTGAGAAAGGGATTCTTGTTTGCGCGAAGCAAATAGCCGGCACAGCGAGGTGATCCACGTCAGGCACAGCTCTGCCTTGAGGACGCACGGACCACTTCCTGGCAGTAGCAGGTCAACGGTAGAAACAGCCAATTGGCATTGCCCAGGTATTAATCTGGACACTTAAGTCTTTGCTCATCACGTGATGGCACTTCTGCAGTTGTCCGTAAGGAACTGAGCGACGGCACTGCTTGATAATTTGGAGAATCGAAAAGGTGGCTATGTAGAAACTATCTGGACCAGGCGTGTATTATGTTACTGCATACGGATGTACATGTGGAATTATTTCCTATAAGCATCTGTTGCTCTTTTCAATTCTGGAAATGCTGTTGGCCAGTGCACGATCTGCAATCGGTTGAGGTGTCACCAAGATTACAGAAAATAACCACCATGCATCATGCAACTGACAAGCTAAGTAATTTGGCGAGCGGCGGAGGACGAATGCAAGCTCAGATGTATTCGAGCTCAATGGTTGGGTTTTGAAATATAAGTCTCCACGAAGCTAGTCATGACCTACAGGGTAGGCTGCTTGACGGTACATATCACCCTCATCCACTCATTGGTACTCGTGGATGGCATATCTTCCATCGAGAGCAGTTCCTCTGATATTGAGTCTGTAGAATAAATACTAGATGCAACTGGACCTATGGATGGGAAATGCCCCAAACAAGTTCACTGATCCACTACATTACAGAAATACGGTTGTTGCCCGAAATGTGGTGGGAGTCTGAATCAACGTCTCCCGTTGCGTATGTGTGCGCCCAGCACCGCAGCCTGACAG